>QTSX02000045.1:423544-472393 GCA_014839935.2 Entomophthora muscae | reverse complement strand
TTAAAAAATAGACGACATAAGTCTTCTGCTTCATTAAGCGACCTGAATCGGAGTGTCATGCATTTAAATCATAATCCTTATTATTGCATGACTGAATCTTCAATGGTGAATCTACATCTGGTTGGGATGGTGTATGCTTTATAAAACTCAAATTAAATCATATTTTTCAAGAAAAGGCAACCACCTATGACCTAGGGCTGCGGCGTCCCACCCCCGGACAAAACCCGGATTCCGTCCGAGGTTTCTGAAAATGTGGAAGGCAGCACATTTTCTATTTAAACCTGATTTTAAACCCAATCTTCTGGAATGCCAGAAAAAATCTTTGTCCAGGTGTGGGGCGCCGCAGCCCTACTATGACCAGTCTACGTCTAAGTAGGGATGCTTCAGCCCAGCCCCAGCTATATTCCGGCTCTTGCCGGTATACCCAAAACGGCATTACTTAATATTTAAGTATTTAAATAAATCTTTGAAACCTGACACAGAGCCAGGAACTGGCCGCAGCTGGCCGGAACTTGGCCGAAGCAGCCCTACGTATGATGTAGATCTGTTGTCTAAATACAAATAGAAGAACTCAATCCCCCTACCTCACTTTGAAAACTGAAACAACGACATTGTAGGTTCTAGATGCTGCTTATTTTCGAATTATCCAGTTTATTTAGAGCAATAACCGATTTTCGACCTCCAAATATTGGAATCTCATTAATCTAATTTTTTAAATAGAACTATGGAAAAGGGGAGCGAAATTAAAGCAGTCATCAAAAGCGTTGACATGTCAGAAGAAATGCAGGAAGCTGCTATTGAAATCGCGACCGAAGCCATCGAGAAATTTACTTTCGAAAAAGACATCGCTGCAAGCCTTAAAAAACAGTTTGATCAGAAATATGGGCTCACTTGGCATTGTGTTGTTGGAAGATCTTTTGGCTCTTTCGTTACCCACGGTACGTTTTCCTTTTAGTACATCTCTGGCTCTTTTTTACTTATTATTTTAAAAATGAAAATACTCGTATACTAACGAACTTTATAGAAAGCAAGTTCTTCATATATTTTTATTTGGGGCCTACTGCAATCCTTCTGTTCCGCACCAGTTAGATGCCCAAAGTAATAAACTTTTTTAAATTTTAATTAAACTAGTAGAAAATAGTTTTTCTCCTGCTTCGGAAAGCTAATCATCGCTTATAACGTAGGGTCTGGCTTTATTTTTAAGATCGTCTTGGCTTTAAACAATTATTTTCATACTTCAATACTGTTTAAGAGCTGGTAAGAGTGTATTAAAATTTGAATCATATAGCAGACAATTTGGCTATCCATAAGTTGCCTAAACAATAGAAAGTATCTGCCATTTGCTTTTAAAAGATGGCAATATTTTTGAAAATTTTCCTATATTCCTTCAGTTTTTGGCTTGAAAACTGTTTACTGTTTGATATAGTTTATTGAATATTGGCAAATTAAACATAATTGTCTCACTACTCTGAGTGCCTTCAATAGAAAAAAGCGTTCTCCTCCTAGGTTCTTCAGGAAGCATTTTGCTAAAAAGAAGTTCGCTATTCATACAATTTTAAGTTGTTAGCTCTGTTTATCTTTTTACTCAAAGGGACTCATTATGTTTAAGTTTAGCATTATAGTCACATATAGGTTTGTTTGTATAAGAACATAAGCATGGCATTTTATGTTACTGATCATTCTGTGCTTTCAATTTAGGGCAGCCAAGTCCACATAGCTTGCTTTTAATTTATTACTAAATTTATCAATTGAGTCCTGTGCAATCTAGCTTCAAAGCTCTAGAGTTCAGACTTTATTAATCCAACAGAGTCATTATCAGGTTAGAAATTCCAAATGTACAGCCTTAAATTCAATATTCTAACTTTGAATCAAGTGTGGTAGTGAAATTAGTATTACTTTTGATTTTTTCAGGTGTGCTATATATCAATTGAAAGCAGATAAAGCTTCAATCAATGTCAATTTGAAGCTTGAGATAGACTGGCTATTAAAGCAGTAGAATTGTGACCCAATAAACTTTATCATGTTGTCACACATCTTCGATTACTCCTTCTCGTGAAGTCAGTTCCCCAAGAAATGACTCTATTTCCAAATAATTGGTGATACTCCTGCCACACTATCAAGTTGTTCAGGGATCAAACCTTTCAAGTCCTATGGGGAACACTACCTGGACAATCCCCATGACGTACATAGAGAGTATGTGCCTTATCATGATACTGTATTATACCTTTCTTCTATATCAAATAAAGTACAGTAAATTCAGAACCTGAACATAAAAATGTGGGATTGTCAAATCCTTGGTCCAAATTTTGAATCACTTTTGTGGGATGGCCTTTTTTTAATTTATTGATTTTTGTCGTAACTGTGCTGTTTTAGCAGAGTTACAAGGGGAAAATATTTAGAAGCTAGATAATAATCTTTATTGAGAGATAGTGATTATATAGTCATTGTGAATTGAGGATAACAGGAACATGATTGTGTTGGTCACACGACTGGATGGTAAAGGGGGTGGCTTGATCCTGGTAATGAGTCAAGCGCCAAAACGAGGTATCCACCATAAAGGATCATCATCTGTTCATGTTGTTGGATTTGGCAATTTGAGTTGACTTCCTAGTCTGGCTTTGAGTGGCCAGGTAATCGGATTGTGGGTCACAAACCCGCTTGCTTGGAACCAAGCTGGCGGGTCAAGCCTGCTGTTTTGATATTTCGTTATATTTTTATTTGAATTTTTAAAAATGCGGAAACTCATAGACACTTTGCAAATTTCAAGTCAAACTGCACATTTCCAATGGACAAAATAAATTAACTGGAATCAGATTTGAAGTGTTCAAATCCATCAGCCATTTTCATTAAGTTTACTATGTTTTTTGAAATTGCGGGATTGTCAAATCCAAGAACCAAATTCCAAATCACTTTTGAATGCCACTAGTAAACTCAGATATCAATTGCGGGAACTGGAATCCAAATTTAATGTACAGTAAGCACACTAGGAAACACCAACCCAAATCAAGAAGCTCCACCACAACTAAAATCAAATGAAAAATTCAATCTCAATAACCATGTTTAGACATAAAAAGTGATTAAACTTTAAAATCATCCAAAACTGGAAAGAATACAATATTATACACTTCAAATTACGGATATATAAATTCTGTTACTATTCAAGGCTAAATCAAGAGAAAACAACTACTCACAACTAAACCAAAAATCTAAATAAATACATATTTAACCTAAAATATAATTTTTTATTTTATTTTTATGGACAGACAATCACATTCCCAACCAGCTCCTGCACCAGCCTGCGGGGCAGCCCGTTCATGAGGGCATCCCAGAGGGTCCAAGAACAGACTCAGAACCCAACTTGAGGGGAGTCATGCCGACACACAGGCCTCCCAAGATGTCATTGCCAGCCAACCACCTCCTGCACCACAAGCCAGAACAATCAGCTTAAATCCTAGACAGAAGCCACTCTCAAGGCCTGCCACAAAAGTCTCCTACACCAGGATCACCGGGAACACTGAGGTTACTTACACCTCCACTGTGCACCCAGTTGTCACCTGGCCCCGCACTCTTGATCCAAGAGTTGCCACTTCCTGCCCCCGTGTCTTTGACACCTCCTATGAGCCATTGGCTCCAACTGAGGAGCCATCTGTGCCTGTGACATATTTCATCATTGACGGCGCCAGCGCAACCAAGTGTGATCCCACATTCTACACAAAGGTCCCCATCCCCTGTGTCAAGCCTGCTAGCCAGGATGCCGTGGTACCTGCCAAGGGCTGGCATCAGTTGACGGATAATGAGCGTGAAGCTCTCCTCAACTGCTTGAACAGAGGAATGGCAGTTTGGGATATTGCGTCCCAATTTGGGGGTCACAGTCAGATATATTGGTGATATTAACAAAAAGTATGGTGACGCCGGGCAAATTGCCAAATCCACCAAGGCTAAACGGCAGCCCAAACTCTTGCAGCCTGTGCATATTGAAGCAATCAAGCAGTGGGTATCCAAGGATTGCCACCTGGACTCACTTGCTGTCCAAACAATGCTGGCCACAGAGTTTGGGCTTTCTGTTTCCAAAACCCTTGTCTAAAAAACAATGGTCAATTTGTGCTTCTCATGAAAGGTCCTTGGAGTTTCTCCGTATAATAGGAACAGCAAAAAACAATTAAGGATCAACACATTTATGCTGAGACCTATGTGGCTCTCAAGAAGACAGGAAATGTACAATTCTTTTAAATTGACAAATTGCTGTTTTCCTCCTCAGTCAGGTCTAGGCATGGGTGGGTCAAGAACGGGTTCAAGGATGGTGTAGCCCATTGTGCAGCTATCTGTTCCCAGACCTATTCCATGGTAGCGCTTCTTGGTCCTTGCAGGTTGGATCAATACCATATGATCAAGGGTTCCCATAATAGCAAGGCATTCCTTGATTTTCTCTGAGCCGTGAAAGAATACCTCCAGATCAATTACAGCCACACAACCAACATTGTTGTATTAGATAACGTCAGGCTCCACATAGTGGATCTGGTTGTGTCCAAGTTTCCACCCATTGACAAGAATAGCTATTCCTCCAACCACCACCTTGCTGATTATCCAATGAGACTCCTCTTTCTTCTGCCCTATTCTCCATTCCTTAACCTAATTGAGGAGGTCTTTGGGTGGATCAAGAATAAGGTGAAGAAAGGCCTCCCTCAGGATACTGAGAATCTATTCAATATTCTTGAGATTAGCCAATTTGAAATGCCACCCAATGCAATGGTGGCTTTCTATGAGCACTCAGAATCCTTCCTCCCTAAAGCCCTCAACTCCAAGCCAATCAGATAAATGAACGCTCTGGATTTTTATTTATTTTTATTTATTTTTTTATTGGGACTCAAAAATTATTATTTATATATAATGAATTGATGTTGAATTGTATTATAGACATATAAGAGTATGTAGAAAAGGTAAGTAAAATTAATTATACTAGGTATGAGGAATATATTTTTATTATAATGCACTGAATATTATATTGACTGTTGCACTAACAAATAAATAAATTAAAAAAGATAGAAATAGATTAATTTTATTTAAATAATTATGAATCCTTGTTGGTACTTTAGCTTTTTTAAGCCACAAATTGGACCTTGCAAGTCATCATCTGTTCCTTAATATTTCAGTGCCACTATAGCCACACGGCACAAAAACCAATGATTTTCATGTATCTCCTACTAATTAGTACTTATGACGCGGGTCAAGCATATCAAATATATTTATCAAATCATATTACAAGGGAAAGGTAATTCAAGTTCTAAACAATTGCTTGTTTATAACATAAGTGGAGAAGGCTGTATGTTGTGGATAAATTCAGGTCTTGATGTTTAACTATGTAATAAATGAACCTGTACTCAATGAGCTAGTAAATAAAAACATTTTTAATTATTTTTATTATTATTTGACGTGTTTGCAACTATAACCAATAACTTATAATATATTTAGATATATTACTATTATAATTTAAATATTAAAATTTAAATTGCAAGGGAATATAATTTATTAGGGAGATGCAAATTGCAAATGGAATGTGATTATTCCGGGGAATTATACCCTGAAATCAAATTTTCAGCTAGAGCATCTAATTAGATCCATGTACTCTTCTGTACGTGGTGGACAACCCTGGATGTGATTGCAAAAGAGGTGGCACCCTGCACCCCGGTGGTTCCCAAACACTTAATAAAAGGGAGGCAGGTAAGAAAATCAATCAGCAGATTCTTTTTGGGAGGCACGTAGTACCCATATAACAATGTCAATGCAAAGGAGCCGTAAAGGACGTGCTCAACTGTCATATACCCCCGTGGTGTCTTCTGGCATTCTAGTGCTAATTGGCATATAGTGAGTTGTATAGGTACATCCTCTAACTTTTTAATGTTAGTTTTTAATTTTCAATGTAGTAGGATTCCTAGGTATATTGCGACGTGAATTCTTTGTAGGGTATATTTTTCAAAAAACATGCATAATCTTTTGTACACTTGAACTAATATGTTGATATAGGATGTTTGATTGAACTTGAAGATGGTTCTGGGGGGCCTGACTTGTATCTGCCCCCCATGTCTTGGCAAACAAAATAAATAAAGGCTTGAAATTAATCACAAGGACTGTGTCCCTAACTTTATTTGATAATGCTTTGAATAATTCATTAAAAATTTCAGTTTTAATATATCCAGTTCCTATTTGAAAGTCAGTTTTTATTAGGTTTTTTCATATTCATTAATATTTGAAAAGAGAAAGTGTTAAATACTTTCATAAATATATTCATTGAAGTTTATTTTGATATCCCTGCAAATTTCAGTCATCTCTTTGAAGTTGATAGTTGCTCCTATTTTGTATGCTTCCCTAATCCATGGCAAGCACCACACGGGTGGTAAATATTCCCTGGCTTTTGCTTCTATATTTGCAAAATTATTCATATTAATTTAAATTTACTTTATTTATTTTATTTTATTTTATTTTATTTGCTTTACAGGGGCTACCAGTGATTGGTAACCCCCATAAACCCAACTCAGCGTGAAAGCCGCCACTTCTGCAACCTTGTCCCAATTCCTAGTTATAACTAAAGTAAATATAAGTAAAAAATAAAAAGACTTACTGATTGCTTCCCCTGCGGCCCCCTCAGCTACAGGTGCCCCTTCAGCATCTTCATGAGCGTTGGCTGCTCTTCATTTGTTTTTCTGGGCTTGATCTTCCTTATTTTTTGTGTTACTTGTTCTTCCTCTTGATTCTTATTTGATACATTTTCACTGTTTATTGTAGCTCTTCTGCTTCTTGATTGTGCTTCATTTTCATCTATTTCCATTTGATCAGAATCCTCTTCATTTGTGTTAATTTACTTTGAAATTTCATTTCCTTCAATTATTTTGATTGTTTGAGTATTTTTTATATTGGTTTTTGCAAATTCCCACAAGTTGTAACTTTCACTTTTGAAATCTAACTGCTTGAGTATTTCCTTTTGAAGATTTAAAACTATTTCCTTGTGTTCTTTGTTGACTATTGTTCCCAGGCTATTTTTTGCGGTTTTGTTTTGCTGGACCAAGGCCCTTCCCTCATTTCCCAGTTGATTTGCCACAACTTCCCTTATTTTATGTTCAAGCTTGACAACCTTTTGGAGGACTGAATCTAATTTGTTGATAAGGCTGTAGATATTTGACATTTTGTTTAAATTACATCAAAAAACTGGTTTTTATAGTACTACCTTCAATGCATGAATATTTTTCATCATCATTAATAAATTAAAGTCCATAAATGTAAATATTGCATTAGAATATAGCAATTAGACGTCAACTCTTGATATTTAGATATTATGTGCATAACTCAATGCATTCTGTATAATAAATTTCATTGTAAATGAGGCCTTTTTCATTGTAATTTATATAAATGACTGTGTTTATATTTGGGAACCATTAACACTTAGTATAAATATTGATACATAGTGCATTTTACAGCCTGTATATTTGCCTATTAATAAAAATTCTGTAAACTTTTTAGTTGGATTTTGTGAGTAATAATAATATAATGGATTGATAAATTACTGCTTATTATCATTAATTGGCTGATTTTCTTTGCTGTGACAATAGTGCAATTTCTGATATTTACACACTGGTTTCCACAGCAAAGAAAATCAGCCAATTAATGATAATAAACAGTAATTTATTAATACACTATATTATTATTACTCACAAAATCCAACTAAAAAGTTTACAGAATTTTTATTAATAGGCAAATATACAGGCTGTAAAATGCACTATGTATCAATAGTTGTACTAAGTGTTAATGGCTCCCTAATATAAACACAGTTCATTTAAATAAATTACAATGAAAAAGACAAAGTTTACAATGAATTTTATTAAACAAAATGCATTGAGTTATGCATATAATATCTAAATATCAGGATTTAACACATACCTGCAATATTTAAAATATAACTTTACATTTGTGGTCCTTAATTTATTATTGATAATGAAAAATATTCATGCAAAAAAATATATGTTACCCTTTCAAATGTACAACACATTTTTTAAATATGGGAAATGCTAACAATGTAAAAGAAATATTGTTAATTGTGAATTGAAAGAGAAATATTAATTTTAATAAGTTGTCACAAAGAAAAGATTTATTTTACTCATCAAAGGACGAGAAGGGGAGGGACTGGGCAGAATGTATATCATCATCATCTGCGCCTGTGAAAGGGACGGCATATGAGGTAATGGGGAGGGAATGGGTGATGGTTTGGGAGTCAGGGTTAGAAGGCGAGTGGTTTGGTCTTGATGGGGGAGTTGGGGAGGCTTGGTTTGTTGACTGGGAAGAGGCGGTAAGAGCTGATTGATTCAATTGCTTGAATTCTTCTTCTGTCATGTATGTGGGCTTGACAAACCAAATGAATTGGCATGAGGGGAGGCAGGAGTTCTTTCTGGACTTATCACTATCACTTGCATAGAAGATGACAAGATCTGATAAGTCCTGGACAAATATGGAAGGGAAAAGCTCATACCCCTTCTCAATTCAGGTGCACAGTTAATTGTATATGGCAGGCTTTAAGCGCCTGAGAGCTGAACCAAAATTAAAAAGACATACATTTGCAAGATGCATGTTGGCGTGGTTGATGGGGTAGTACCAACAGGTATGACCTGTAGCCGCAATTTCATTGGATGCCCACTCATGCTGCTCCATCTCTGCACTCAGTACAACTGTGTGCACAGTGTTTTGTGTGGCCCACTCCTCCAGCATGGCCTTGAGCTCTGTCTGGTAGGCATACCCATCTGCAGTGTTCAATATTGCCAAGTAATAATTGACGCCCAATGGGGAAACTTACAATAAAACCCCGACAAAACAATACAAGATTGGGCCGCACTTGTACACGTCAGACTGGATACACTTCTCTCCATAGTCTTGGATACTTGCAGAGATCTTAGCGTATGATAGGAAGATGACGTCATTACAGGCCCTCATTGCCCTCCCTTTGATAAAATTAATAATAGTTGAATTGTAGGGGTCAGTGTCCACCAAACTGGGTCCACCAAGAACCTGATTGGATAGGATTCTGGCTGTAACCCCTACTCTGTGCATCCACAAATTCATTGTTCTTTTGTTGGTGAAGATGCTGTGGGGTCCTAGCTGGATACGTACCTGGACCAGGGGCATCTGCGGGTCACGTTCCATGATGGTCATCATAAGGGGATGGGCTGTGTCACCTTTGGTTGAAGTACAGGCACCAGTTGGGGTCTTCTTGGTAGGGGGCCACAGTTGGCGTGGGCTTGCAAGGCTGCAGCCACAGTGGACTTTGCAAACCCCATTGTGGCCGCAATTTCCCCAAGGGACATAAGCATCCCTTGCTTTGCAACCATTTCAAGAACAATCTCTGGAGTAATTAGCTTTCTTCTGCGTCTTGCAGGCTGATTGGCTTGAGGTGGGGTGTGTCTGCCTTGAGAACCAGACAGTGCCATCTGATTGGCTAATTCTGGATTATGGCTTCCATTGGTGGCCCCATGGCTCACTTGGTTGATTCCGGATGCTAGTGTTGCTGTATGATTTGGGTTAGCAGCTGTCTGTGTGTGATGGGCAAACAGGGCCATGCTGGAAGACACAGGAGAAAGAACACAGTCCTGGGTAGTGCTTTGGGAGGGGCCTGCGGGTTGGGAGTGGCCATAGACAGAGGCTTCACTGTCAAGAGACCCAGCGTAGCCCTTCATAAATGTGTCAAGGCCAGGGAACAGCTTGTTGACTTGGTTGTTGTTAGAAGAAGACATATTAAAATTTTATTAAAAAATTAAATCCATGAAGAGGAATGTATATTTTAGTCAATTTTATTGTTAAATATGGTAAGTTGGTGTATATTATGATCTAAATTTTAGCCGTCCTAAACTGGAATAGGGTGATTTTTGAGAGTGCTTGTGCTTCTTAAAAGAATCAGCACAAATCCACTCTAGATCCTTTAACTTCATTTTTGAGACGCCCATAAATTATATTTATTTCAAATTCACCTCATTTTTTATTTGAAATTTGGTTCTTGGCTTTGACAATCCTTCAATTTTGGATTCATTAAGGTTTACATGTTGTCTATGATTTGTTTGAAATACAGGAAATCTCAAATTGTACATTAGAATCCTGCATTTCTGATTCATGTATCCTGCATTTGTTTGCTATGTTTTGTCTTTTGTTAGTTGAGTTATCTGCTCAAGGGACTCAAAATTTGCCAATTTAAATAAATCAAAAAAGATCAAATTAAATGGTCAATTTTATTAAATATTTTAATTTTCACTCAACTGAGTTTCCTGCAAAAGGGATTTGAAATTTGGACCAATGATTTGACAATCCCGTATTTTTATGTTCAGATTATGAATTTACAGTATCATTCTCTTTAGTTTTTTCCCCTTATTTGTTTTATATACTTCCCAGAAGTATATATGCAACAATGGTGTTACAAGTGAACATATTTTAGTTCAGTATTTGGGATTGAGGAAGACAAAAGTCCAGGAAAGAGATTGGAAGTCAGATGATCTTTGAGAAGAGTGGGTGTTCTTAAAATGTGGAAAAAGCCATTGGGCCACCAAGGGGGCATGGATCTGGATAAGGATTGATTTTGTTCAATGTGTTTATTATGGTTGGGATCTTTGTCATAGTTGGCCTTGCTCCTTATAAAGGATCTTGAAATTCATTCACTTCAATGGTCTCAAAGAGGGCATGATGTTAAATCCAACATGGGGTGACTCATGAGCACCCGCTGGGTATTATGGGTTGTGTTGGAGACTGAAAGGTCCAGTTCAGTTGCAACAATAGTGGTTACCTCAACCTTCTTAATAGTAGATGCATCCTGAGCCACAAAAAATATTATTCACAAAGCTTTCTTGATAATTGAAGTAGACATTGACTAAATTTCCTTGGCCATGTATACAATGCAGTAATTTCTAATCTGATAAGAAATAACAATCTATTATATTAATTAGTTCATACCTCTAAGGATAATTTAGTGGTTTAGGATAGAAAGCATTATTGATAGGACAAGATAGTCAATTTATACCATCCTGAATTGAAAACTGTAGTAAAATCAACTATATTAATGAAAAAGTGAGAATTCAACTGTGGCCAAGTTGACACTTTTTCATTCATACAGTCAATTTACCACAGCTATCCTTAAAATGATAGCTACACCATCTCAAAAAAAGCATATCAGATTATGACATCTTGAAATAATTTTGAGATGGCTTTTCTGTGTTTAGATTATTGAATCCTTAAAAAATAAAATAAAATAGTTAATTTTGCTTAAATTTTTATAGTACAAAACCTTGAAAAATGACATCTCAATTTTATAATTTTTAGTCTAATTAATTAAACCTTATCCCATTACCTTTCTTTACATAATAAAATACATGGTTTTAGGTGTGTTCATGATATCTTGAATTTGCATCATCTCAATTTATACCATATTTCACCTAATTATAGACACTTGTATCAACACTAAATTAAAGCCTTTTGTATACTACCAGAAGATGTTCCCATAGTATTAATCCAAGGCACTCACAGTAAAAACATATTAAAAAAACACCACAAAGTTAGTCCTAATTCTGATCATCAATGCCATTTAACACCCTTTAGTATAAGCATTGTATAGCTTATCTATCCAGGTATATATTAAAAGTGAAATTCAAAATAAAATATTTTATTAGTGGTTTTAACATGTAAGCCAGGAATAACACCGTCTCAATTTACATTGTTCCAAAGTCCAGTGGGTTTCACATCACCCAATCATTTTGGTGTGCACAATGCATAGAATAAAATAAGGGGAAATTACATATGACGCCACAATACGCTATATTGATTTCCCAATCTCAATTCTTGCTTTTTGCTTTTCAAAAAAATTATTTCACATAAAAATCCATATTAATAAAAAATTTAGGAAAACTTATGAAACTTTACATGTATGTATTTTTTTATCTTCTCTAAACAGCTGGGTAATTTTTAGCCCTAGTTGTGTAAGCTATTTTATTAGATATTCAATATTTACTCTTTAGCCCAGCTGTGGTAGCTCCATCATAGATTTCTTATTTTAAAATAAAATATATGCAAATTCCCTATGTTTTTTGCTCTGCACATCATATTACAGCATCTCAAATCTGCCATCTTGACTGAAAGTTTAAGCTCAAACCCCAAGCTTTTGCATGCTTGCTCTAAAATAAGAATATATTAACCAAAGTAAAAACTTAAAATTTTGATAATATACATTATCAGACATTTTCTGCAAGATTATGTAAAAATATTTTATACTTTTATATTAACAGCATTCTCATTTTTTTCCTTGAAATTCCCCCAAAATTCAACCTTTTTTGATACTAACATATTTTTAGATGCCTCCCAATTCTACCCTCAAAGCTGTGTTCAAGGCCTCCAAGAAAAATACCAACCCCCTAAAGAAACAGCCTGCTTAGGAAAAGGCTCTTCCCAAGAACCCTAAACCTTCCCTTAATCCTGAGACTGACAGTCCTACCCCTCTTAACTCTCATTTTGTTCATTTATCCTCTGATAGACAGTAATAACAGTTTCACTTCAATGATAAAAAAGTGCATGAAAAAGGCTCTCAAAACAGTTGTGATTAGAATGACTCAGCTGCCTTAGAGGAGGAGCTCATCTTAGAGTAAGACTTGCATAAAGTCACCAATATCTTCAACATCAATGGGCAATTCAAAGTCCAGACATCTTCCCAGATTCATTCCCCATTATGACCAAGAAGGGGGTACTGGCTTCATAAAAGATGGGTTTCTGTTCAGGTTCAACAATTAGAAGAATAATATTTCCCATCATCACTACTGCTGTGATTGTTCTGGCTGTCCTTCCAGAATAACTACTATTAGATTCACACAGGTTAAGGAGTACACCATTGAGAATGACTGTTTGGGCTCTGATGAGATACTTTATTATCTCATGTTTTGGTTTCTGCACCAGGTTATTCTTCAAAATAAGAATATGAATTCATCTGAGCTGATCACTTTTGCCCTCCTTAATCTGAACAAACATCAGAGAGAAAAATTTGGTGATAAATCCAAACACCAGCAGTATACCACTGACCATCTCTCAGTGGATTAAAATCATGATATCAGCGCCAGGAGCATTGATGATCTTGTGCTCACTAAGGACCAAAAGACAACCATGCTTGAAAAGCTCTTTTTATTGCTTGGTGATAACCAAGAGACAAAAAGCCAAATCTTATGCATTTTAAATCAAGAGTATATTAAAAGTCTCCTCAATGTGAAACTTGGTTTGCAGATGGGATGATCTTATTCTTTCCAGAGCTATTTTACCAGTTTTGGATAATTCATGTCCAAGTAAACACTCACAGTTTTCCTTTTGACTTCTTGTTCCTCCCAAACAAAAAGGAGTAGAATTATTTTCAGGGCTCAGAATGCCCTTGACAATCAGCTGGCCTTCCTAGAGGCAAAAACCTCCACAGCTTGGGAACCCTTACCAAGTATCTCCCTGAGCAAGAAACCCCCCTTTCAACTAAAAAAATGGCCTGGGATTTGAGAGGCACACAAGCCTCAAATCCCTGGCTTCAATTCTATTATCAAATTTGGGCCTCTCAACTATTGGGAAATGATACATTGGGTGCGCAATTGTTCAATTGTGCAATCAAGTGCTTGATCCCTCATGGGATCTATAAATAACTGTGGCACTGTGGCATGCTGCAGTTCAAGAAAGATTCATGTTATACCAACCAATGAGCACCCACCTCCTGGCCCAAGTATGAAAATTCTAGTGAAAATTACAGTTTCAACTTAAATTGATGCCATCAGTTCTCTGGTGGCACAAAAGGCCACAAATTTACCAGTAAGTATAAGTAGTGAGGAGAAGAAGCCCTCCTCACTGTTGAAATCTTAATAAAATGAGTTTATGCCCAGAAATCATTATCTTATTGCAGGAATTGTCTATTTTTGCTCAAATTTAATTATTCTCTTTGCATCTATTAGGGAATCCAAAGCACAATATAAACTTGTCTATTCATATCCTCCTGGTTATACCCCTGCTACCTCAGTCAATCCACCCTGCGCTCTTGACTTAGAGTATTTCCACCCCCGTCATCTGGATCTCCTGTCTGCTATGAAGAAGATTCTTACTGCTCCCCCTACTCAATGTGCCACCTGCCCAGGATTTCAGTAAGTTGGTGTTAATCTACATCACAGTATTGGGGCTGGCCAACCAAGTTGTGCCCCATACTGGGAGTTGGCCCCCCTAGCTATTGCAGTTAACTACCTGGTTCAAATCACACCTATTGTGTACATGGCCTTCCAGGCCCAGCCTTCCTCCCCTATAGGAGTCCAGTTAGGCTCTGGTATGGGCCATGACAGTATGTCAACTGTATCAAAACTAGTAACCCTGGGCCCCTATTCTTCTTTGATTATAGGGGCATCTTGTATGCTTTTATTTTTGACCTCAGCTTACTACCTAAGACAGTATATGACCAAGAAACAAGAAAAGAAAAAAAGCCAAAAATAGATTATTGCCAAGCCATCCCAGGTCCAGACTGTGACCATCTCCACCTCAAACCAGAATACTGCTGCCCCCAGGACCCTTCCTGACCTGCCAAAAATGGACCTGGCTAGATTCAGAAAAGGAATGATCATGATAAACACCCTGCTCTGTGCCCACCCTGAGAACTTCAGAGACAACACTCAGAAGGTTATGATGGTGGCCGCCCAACTGAAGGATGACGCCAGAGAAACCTTCTTGACAAGCCTAGATGAAGACCCAGACCTCATACTCTCCTACAACCAATTCCTGGAGAGAATGAATTCTGCAACCACCCCTGCTGGGGCCAAGATCCAAGCCTAAATGGGGCTCATCCTCCTGGCCCAAGGAAGGGAAAACCTGGAGACCTACATATAACAATTCCTACGCCTGGCAGAGGCAGCCAAGATTCCTGAGGACATATCAGGTCTACATTTTTGAAACGGTCTGAACCCACACCACAACAGCCTAATAAGACACCACCAATGCAACCTCCCCAAAGACAAGCTCCTGGCTATTACCAGAGGCATGGACTTCAGCTAACCACAAGGATACCACACTGGTCAACTCTGTAATAAACAAACCCCTGGTGCATGTATGTCCATTTGAACATGACCCCCAAAGAGTACCAACACCACATTAGAAATGGGCTATGCTTTTATTGCCACCAGAGTGGCCATTTATCCAAGGATTGCACTAGCTGCTCCAACAGAACCCAAGGAGCCATCATTTCAGCAATAAACAATGCTTCCAAGTCTTATCCTATCATTGACACTACTTTATGCTACCATGATCATGAGGTGAACATTGTAGCCCTCCTAGACAGTGGGGCAACCCTCAACTACATGGCATGTAGCTTAGCTGAGAAACTGGGTGTACCAATTCAGGGAAACTCCTGACTGGTAACCTTGGGTAACAAGACAACAGACCTGGCCCACAAATGCAACAATTCTGTCTCCCTGAAGTTAAATAGAAAACTTCTGCCCACCAGATTCCATGTCATGAATAAGCTTCCCAAACCTGTAGTGATAGGTTTTGAATGGTGATTTTACCACCAATTGAACTTGGACTATAAGAACCATCAGGTGACTGTCACTCATGAGAGCCAAACCTTAGAGGTTTCCTGCTTGAACCCTCAGCAGACCCCTGAGCTAAACAACATCACCATGTAATCCTACAAAGCTGAGATCCCAAAATGTTTGAAGCCTTGGGAGTTTGTCTTCTCAGAAGAAGAAGCCACCACCTTGTCTAAACACAGTTGGTTCAATTACCCCCATTGACCTCCTCCCCAAAACCCAGCCTAAGCATGTACCTGTCTAAAGTTGTAACATAAAGGAACAAGCTGCCTTAAAAGAGTACTTGGACAAGATGTTGAAGAAGGGATATATACACATCTCCAAATCTCCTTGTTCATCCCCCTTACTGTTTGTTAAAAAGAAGGGCAGTAACCTACGTCCTTGTATCAATTACCAGGACCTAAACAGCATCACTGTTAAAAAATATCCTGTACCTAATGCTGAAGGCCTCTCAGACCAGCTTTCAGGAGCCAACGTCTTTTCAAATGTTAATTTGAGGGATGCCTTTAACCAGATCCAGATCAGGCCTGGCAACAAATGGAAGACCGCTTTCATGACTAGACAAGGTCTCTAAAAATACCTGGTTATGTTGTTTGGGTTGTGCAACGCGCCCATCACTTTTCAAACTATGCTGTATGTGGTCTTGGGAGGACTCAAGGACCAGTGTTGTGTAGCCTACTTAGATGAAATCCTCATTTACATTTGCACACCTGAGGAACATGTTGAACACCTTCAAGCTGCCCTACACCGCTTCAAGGAACACAGACTCTTTGTTAAACTCCAGAAATGTGAGTTTTTTCAATAAGTAGATTTCCTGGGGTACAATGTACTGAAAGGAGGTTTTGCAATGACACCTGATAAAATAGAGGCTGTGATGTCATGGCCTGAACCTAAGAACTGCAAGGAGGTCAGAAGTTTTCTGGGCCTGGCAAACTTCTGCCGGGAATTTATCCAAAATGTTTCTTCTATCTGCTAGCCCTTGACCTGCCTTACCTCTGAAAAACACCCCTTTGTGTGGGATGACGCCGCCAAATCTGCCTTTGAGTTGCTAAAGAACGCCTTTGTTTTTGCTCCCGTCTTAGCAATGCCAGTTTACAATAAGCACTTCATTGTGTGTTGTAAATTTGGGCTATCTAAATTAGCTAAATCTACAAGCTAAAGTTTATCTTAACTAAGCTATATATAAATTATACTAATATCAATAAACTATTTAAGGCTTACTAAACACCAACTTCAACTGCTAAATAAAAGGAAATATCAAAGTATAAGTGCTAAGTGTAAGGTTGAAAGCTGTGTTTATTAAACTCATATGGGTTAATAATAAGCCTGAGTATTTTAGCTCCACCAGTTGAATCCAATTGCAGTTAAGGAAATCAACTTAAGGAATCCATTTTTTAAATTATATCAATGTATTAATTCCAATTATCTCAATAGCAATTAGAGTGAAGTACTCAATATTGCAACATTTCCCACCTCTAGATTTGACATAGGGTTTCCATTGCTTGGATTGCACCTTGAAGGAAGGAGTAAGGATTACATGATCCAAGAACAGAGGATTGAGGGAGGTGGGCTCTTTGTACATCCAATTGGTAGTAATAGCATGGTTTGAATTGGGTAAGGGCAGACTTTTGACATTGTAGTAGAAGAACTTCTCATGTTCCTTTCTAGTGCTGAAAAAACTAATTTCAATAGGTGCAGTGTCTTTGGGAAGACTGATAGGGTAACTTTCTAACCAGTTGGCCTTGTTAAGATCAGGTTGCTTTGTGAAATCCTCAACCTTGAGGCTGTTAGGTCCAGTCATTATGGTAAGAGTAAGCTCAGCCTTTATATCTTGGGCAAAGACAACATGGAAGCAAGGTTCTGAAACCTCAGACTTGGTGTATACACTAGGGTTGCAGGGATAGATAATGTAGGTCATACCAGGAGAGGGGTTATTGGTCAGATTGAATGTTCTCATGAGAATAAGATCTTTAGTAGAAGCACATTCACCCTTATAGATCTGTATAGCACTAACCTGTTGAAAATTGCTGGTGGGATAGAAGATCAAGGACTCCTTGGTGGAGATGGCGTCATTGTGATTGATAGTATTGATCACAATACCACCCTTAGTCTTAATTCTAAGAGTTAAGGTATCATTGTCTAAAAGTCCAACTTTGTTGAGCCTAGTTAGTGCTGAGCTAGTTTAGTAACAGCCTGAAGTGGAGCCTGGCCAGTAACTAGTGTGATAGAGTTGTTCATTGGCATAGTCTTTCCCCAAGGCTGTCTCTATTTCATAAGCTCCACTAATAAGGGAGGTAATAGGAGTGGTTGTGTCAAGTGTGGCAAGAAGGGAAATTTTGTGAAAGCCATAAACAACTCTCAGATTAACATGACTAGCAAGATTTAGCTTAAGCCATAAAAGATGAACTATTGGGTGGCTATCTTTCTGATACCACCCATTATTTTCTTCCTTAGAGTGTGTCTTCAAGTCACAACCATTAGGGCTCAGATAGATTACACTGGTTTTTGATGATGTTTCAGGAAATCTTGTATCAATGGAGCAAGGTACAGCAACTGTGGTAAGTTTGACTCCCTGGTGATTGACTCCCTGGTGCTTGACACTATAGTAAAGTGAGAATTCAGCTTTTTCCCTGATTGACAACTGGAAATTGACACTTTTTGAATTAACAGATCTTGATGTACTGAAAACTTTTAATATAAAAAATTAAGCCTTGTAGCTATGGTATACTAAAAAGACCCCAGAGCTCTAAAAATGCAATAAAAAGTGTTTCTTAACTAATGATAATAAGGAGAAATAAGAAACTATTTCTCATTTTACTATGTAATTTACACTCTTTATTATAAAAATATTTTTGATTACCATAAAAATAAAATTCCAGTGAACCAAAAATAAACATAAACACAACAATAAATTTTATGCAAAATATGAAGAAATACTGATATTAATTTGATATAGTTCATAAAAGTACAAATGTGAATATCTTATGTTTTACTAGTAAATTAACAAAAATTAAGATATTTCAATCACTTTCAACTAAAACTATTCATCTCAAACTTACCATAAATACACAAAATAATCATTAATATCTAATTAAATCAAAAAATAGAAAAATTAAAAGTAAAAACTAATTGATCAAAACTAAAAAGTACAAAATTAAAGGTAAAAAGTTAAAACCATAGAAGCAAGCAAGTTTACTCTTCATCCTTCTTACCCCTTTTCATTTTAGCCCCTTCCAGGAGGGAAGTAGCAATAAGCTCATGCTGCTGCATAAGATCAAAGGCCTTATATTTGTGCTTAGCTGCACCTTTAATGGCCTTGGTGAAGAGGGTGGAGCGGGTTGTAGGCTTGGTGGGGGAGACACAGTTTGCCAAGTCACACAGTTTGGAGATGGTTTTCTCCTGATTGTGTTGCAGGAGGGAGAAGAACTTATTGAACTTTTGATGAAGCCTAAATTTGGCCAAAAGATGCTTGTGATAAGCCTCTAGCGCCAAAGTAGTCTTGAGCTTACCATTCACCGCCGCCTGGTAAACATTCCAACTGACCTTGGTGCAGGCCTTGGCTTGCCTCTGCGTGACAACCTTCACAATCCACTGAGGCTCAAAGTACTTGAGGAAAGGCTTGAACTCTGAATACTTTTCTATATAAGGATCCTTTGAGAGAACCTCTAACCCCTGCACAGTGTGCTCTGGCTTTAAAAAAGCCAAGGCACTAAATTGTGCAAGTACAAATTTGCAGGTGTCCAAAGTGTCCCTCTGGCTCAACCTACTAAGCTCAGCATGGGCCTGCACATTGCAAGCAACTACTTGGCAGAAGTGGAAGTGGCACCCCTGTACCTTCCTGCTAAGAAGCTGCTCAAATACATTGAGCTGAGCAGGCTCAAAGTCCATGATGCAAATGTGAGTCCCCAGAGCTCTCAGTCTTACCTTTTCTTCCAAGTCCAGGGTGGCCTGGTCCTTGTCAGCGGGAGGAGAGTTGGTGCAGTGTGGGGGGTATTCTTGGCATTGTTGTTGTTGTTGTCAGGAAGGAGGAAAATTTCTTTGCAAAGGATTGAGAACACATGTGTGTAAATGGCCTTGGTGGCCACAGGGAGAAGAAAGCAAGTGGAATCACCCGGAGTCAATCTGGGCATGGATCATCCAGAGCTGTTTAAACATCCAGGGGCAAGTGGAAAAGGTATCATCAACTAGACAGGTTGAAGCCCTTTTTAACTCTAGCAGGTTCTGCTGAGTTTTGTAGCAGATTATGCAGTCTTTGCTGCCAAGCCCATTGTCATGGAGGAGGAAGCGCTCCCCACTTGGAAGCTGCTTGAGCTCGTGGGTGAGTGTAAGCTCAGAGAGGACATCTGAGGCCTTGGATGGAGGGGGATTGGCAGCAATTCTCTTTTCACTGATGAACTTAACAAGTTGCTCTTGGGTGGGCACTAACTTAATATTGTTGGGCTTCAGGTGTTGAAGGGCCTTGATGGCCAGATCTGAAGCACAGAGGTTGGCAGAGGTGGGGATTACTTGAACAAGGTACCACTTCAGCATCCAAGTGATCAGGTGATTGGGGGGCTCACAGGTATGCTCTCCCTTCTCAGCAGTAACCTGCTCCCACCCTTAGCGTCCAGCTGGGGCCACAAGTCTTATCCTCAAATACAAAGTGCTTGCTCTTGGTGATGTGCTTTTGATTATTAAAGTTGAAAATGTAATTATCTGCAATGTAGCAAATGCCCTTTACTGACATGATGGGGAAGTAACGGGGGAAGCACTTGGGGACTTTGAATTCTCTGTCCACATTGCAGATATTGTGGATGGCCAGTGGATCCCAAGCCACGTGACCAGAAGCTTTGAACTTCTTGGAATATTTCTCAGGCTCATCCTGTGGGTCAGATGAGGGAGGGAGGAAGAGCCATCAGGAGGAGGAGGGGAAGGGTTCTTTGAGGCCTGCTTGGAAGCCTCCTTTTTCTTACCAGAAGAAGAGGTGGGCTCCTTGGCAGCCCTTGACTTCTTGGTATACCGCTCCTTGATGGGTTTGTAGTTGGCCTCTGACTTGTAAAAAGAGTGATCAGTGAGGGAGTCATCACTTTTATTTGAGGACTTGGGGGAAGTTGAAGATGAGGGTGGAGGAGGGGGGATCATGGAGTGGGAGGAGATAGGGTGGGGGAGATGGAGTTGTAGACTTTGCCTTTGCAGGCTTCTTGGCATGCTTGGGAGTGGAGGCAGTTTCTTTTGAGCCCTTTGAGGCTTGGCGCTTGGTAGGCTTGTTGAATTTAAATGAACTATGGCTAAAGAAAAGTTTAGTTTTGTAAATAAAATGATTGAGAAGATATTGCAAACACAAAGAGGTAAAGCAAAGCAAAATTTAAATGAAAAGCATGCAAATAAAGTTTTATTTATCAAGAAAAAACATAACAAAGTAAATAGAAGCAAAATAGAATTCAAAAGTATAAATATAAAGGTTAAAACATAGAAAATAAATGAATTTATGATGAAGCATCAAAGATGTTAGGTTCAGCATAACATCTTAGCGCTAAATCAATGTAAAAGTATAACTAAAAATCAAAAAAGTATATAAAAACTATATGGGGAGTAGCAGGAAGAGTAGTAAATTATAATTGCAAATTATATATATATTATGTGGATTCTTTTTTATTGGAAGTTAATAATTCAAAACATAGTAAAGTGTCAAGTTTGGCACTGTTGATCAGTTGAAAAAAGCTGAATTCTCACTGTCAAGTATGCCAGAGTCAAGCAAAAAAATCATAGTTACTATGTTTTTACATATAAAACCTGCCTAAATTTAAAATGGGGTTGAAATTTAATCCAAAAGCAGGGCAGTTTTATATGCTCATAAATAAAAAATACAACATAAGTTAAAAAATTAAATGTGTAGGAAGATGTTTATTAGTGATAATATTATGCTGTGAGGAGCAGGGAGTGAATTATTTACCATAGTGTTGGTTAAAACGTTAAGAAGCTCTCTGTACTAATCCCAAAGTTAAAGTGCCAAGTGGATGGGTGTCAAGTGGCGCTCATAGTGTGTCACTTATTAATTTAGCCTTAATTCTGAGCCTTTGATTAGTTAAATTCAAAACTGATTTTGTGGCAAGTGGATAGAGATAAACAGAGGGGGAGTCAAGTTTCTGTTTTTTATAAATTACATATGAAATCTCTTAATAAATTGGGCTTAATTTATGTAGCACCACTTAATCCATAAACCCAGAAATGACAAAATGTAAAACAAGTGGGGTATTTGACTAATGGCTATACCACTAAATCCATTATAGTGGTGCTTGGGAGCTTAATCAACAATTATGGACACTAATAATAAACATATAATAGTAAATAATAAAAATTATATAAGCACATATGTGTTTTATTAATAAAATTAGGATTTGGCTTAAAAAGTGTCAAACTGACTACTTTTTCTTTTAGAGTGTTGAACACAATTTTTTTGTTTCTACTTTTAAATTACTTTAAAATTTTCCCTTAAATTCATTTTTTAGCTAATTCATTTATAAAACAGAGTCGAATTCAAGTAAATTTAATCTTGTTTTTTGGTTTTGAACCCCTATTTTACTAGTAAAAATTAGCTTAAAATCACTTAAGCTGAAAATACTAATGGATTTCCATACAGTAGTTTTAAAAGCTATGGCAACAACCAAAAATACCTCAGATTTAAACAAAATCCAACTATCAAGTTAAAATATACACTCTGTTAACAGGGTTTATTGGCATTAATGGGCAAAATGAGTCAACACAGCAACAAAGAGCTCACACACAAAGCAAAACCATTCAAAATACAATCCAAAATACATTGATTCACAAACAAAATGGTGTGAGTTGACTTTTGGTGTACATATGTTTACTATGTAAATTGGTGACAAAATACACCCAAGCAAGGTGAGTCAGAACTCAAACCAAAAACAATAGCAACTCACTATGTAAACAAAATCACTCACGCAATGTGTGCAATAGATTTTAATCATAAATGATACCAAGGTATCTAAAATAAGACACAAGATCTGAAGCATAAATTTTAAAAATATTGTGTTGGGTGTTTAAATTTGGCCATAAAATCTAGGAAAATGGGTGGATTTTTTTGAGTATTCTAAAATGGGCATTGTAAAACCAAAAACAACTAATTAAGAAATAAAAAATCTATAATTGGGATATAGGGGGTGAAAAATATTAATCAAATATCCATATTCAGATAAAAGCAAAAAATAAAATTAGGGAGTAACTTAATTGAAATTTATTTAATGTTTTATTAAATTTTAAAATGGAAGGAACACAACACCAGAGTACCAATACACCTGTTGTGCGCCGCAGTTGCGGTTGCCCCCGCGGGTCAAAGAATAGAGTTAATACACCCCAAGTGCCTACTCAAGGAGGAGACAGGAGAGGAGAGTTCCATAGTGATGCTTCACTGACACAGAAGGTTCAAGGAGCACAAGCTGCTAGGGTGCAGAGCATCAACCCTCAGGTCCCAAAGCTGACCCAGAAGCCCACCAAGGTCACCATTACAAAGAAAGTTAGAAGCAAGGAGGTAGAACTTACTTCATATGTGTTTGATGTTGTGTACCAGCAAGAGTCAGTCCCGTCAGCCATGCTGGAGAAGGTGAATCCTGTACTTGATACTAGCTACAAGCCCTACATCAGCAATGGCAATCAGGAGGATGACAAGGAGCCCAAGTTCTATCAAACCAATGAGGGGCAGTTAGTGTTGAAGAAAGCTGCTGCGTTTTACACCAAGGTGCCCATGCCCTGTGTTGTGCCCAATGCCAATGAGTCAATCTCCACTGCTAAAAAGCCCGCCCAGAAGCGCATCCCTGACATCAAACGCATCATCCTGCTTAAGCTAATGTGTGAATCAGGCAATTACAAGGTGGCTGTGGCCATTGGTGGGGTGGATCCCAAGTACGCTTTGAAGACATTCAACAAGCTCATCAATACTGGCCAAGTCCTTGCTGCGGAGAAATCCTTGCGCGTGTCAACCATGCTCACCAAGAAGCATAAATGGGCAATCTGCCAGTGGATAACCTGGGATTGCCATCTTGCTCTGGCAAATATACAGGCCATGGTCAAATCTGCTTTGGGGGTTGAGGCCTCAATTTCCTTTTACTACCATCTGGTGAAGGGAATTTGCTTTTCCTGGAAAAAGCTTGTGGTATCCCCCTACAATCAGAACAGCCCAGCCAATATCAAGACCCGGAAAAACTACGCAGAGGCGTACACTGCCCTCAAGGCCAAGGGGATAGTCAAATTTTAATATATTGATAAATCAGCATTTGCCTTGTCTATGTGCAATGCATATGGCTATGTCCCCAAAGGCTCCAATTACGGGATGGCTTGGCACGCTGCAGTCTGCGCCACAGCCTACTCAATGGTGGCTCTCCTTGATCCAAAGGGAATTGAGCTATACCAAATGATACTGGGCTCCAACAACAGTTGTACCTTCCTATCATTTCTCTAATTGGTCCAGGAGCACCTGAGGCGCATGAGCCCTGGCTTCACCAATTTAGTTGTGTTAGACAATGTTGGTCTCCACAAAGTGGCTGAAATTCTTGAGGAATTCCCAATGATTGACACCAACAGCGCAGTGGGCCCCCAGCAATTGGCCACGGCAAATTTGCGCCTGCTCTTCCTCCCTGCTTATTTGCCATTCCTAAATCCCATTGAGGAAGTCTTTGGGTGGCTCAAGCAAGTTGTCAAGCAAGGAACCCCAACTGAGACCAAGGACCTCTTTAATTTGCTGCAGGCCAGGATCCACACCCTCCCAGCCAAGACCGTGGCCGAATTCTATGGCCACGCTGATTTGTTCATCCCCGCGTGCCTAGCCAAACAGCCAATCAATTAAAGGCTTAGTGTGTCCAATTTTTTTATATTCTCTTATTTACTATTCAAGATTTATTAATTATCATTTTATATTTAGATCTTTCCAAGCCTGCAATCACATTCAGTAGGACAATCAATGAATGTTAGTAATTTATTTATAATCATTTTTTATTGTGTCGTCTAAGGGTATCCCAAACGCTTGACACTGGATTACGCAAATGCATTAATATCACTTTTAGAAAATAAAAAATAATAATCAAAAAAAAGTTAATTGTAATGTGTTCAAATCAGAAGTAGATTTTATTGAAATATATTATAATGCTTTTATTAAGACCTTCTCTGGGATATATTCTGCAAATCCTGTTTGCTAAAATAAGAATTAGAAACTTTTAATTTAATAAAAATAATATGAATTGTAATGAAATTTATTGGAAGAGAGAATTTATTAAGAATGCCTGAGTGAATTCTTCTTTATGTACCCACCCTGCAATGGAGGTGGCACACAACCTCCACCGCCACACTGTGGACAGTGGATATGCCCTTATTAAAAAACTCCTGCCTGCTGGTGAAGGGGAGTAGGGTTAGGTGCAAATGGAGGAGCAGCTTTTCTGTCAGGGCTGAAAACCCATAGATACCAGCCAGGGCCAGGGCGTCCTGGATGACGTGATCCACAGTGTCATAGCCGGGGGGACCTTCTTCCCGTCAAGTGAGAGCTGGGCCTTGTTGATTCCTAGAAGAACCCTGTCAAGATCCTCCACGCTGGCACTCATCCCAAAGAAGAAAAGATACCTAAGGTAAACCACCAAGTGAAGCCTTTGCCCAGCAAAGGCTTCCGTAAACTCACAAAATTTATTAAAAACCGCACTGATCTTCTTATTGTGCCTGGTCTTTGCAAAGGTAAGATCCATTGCCAAGGGGAGCCCTGTCTTATCTGCACTCCAGGCTAGCCCAAATTCCGCCAGGAAGATCTTAGTTTTCTTGACAGCTGTTGCAGATGCAACAGCCAATTTGCCCACTGTGTGCCCAAAGATGTCCAGAAGGTAAGATAGTGTGTGCTCCAAGGGGTAGCAGAAGCAAGCAGCCGCATGATCCTGGCCCATCTCTGGTACATTCTTGAATGGGAGCCTTGCCAGGACGTCCCAAACAAGCTCAATGGAGTTTACACAGTAAACTCCACTGAGGTTAACTGGGTTCAGGCAGACCAGTTGGGCATCCCTGTAGGCAGTACCTGCCCACTCGGATGCCACCTTGCCATGTGTCAGCCCAGCCAATGCCTCCCACAACATTGGAAAGGACCTGTGGATACGGTCCTCCAGCTCCTGCAAGACAGCAGGAGACAGAAACAGCTGGCTTTCCACATGAGTGGCGTAGTTGGCATAGAATGTGGCAGGGACAAAGGGGACCAGGACTTGGTGGAGTTCACGTCTATGTTCTCTAAAAAACAGGTTAGTTTTTTTGCAAATTTTTATTAATTTTATTTTTTTATGTTACCTTTATGTGTTTCTTCCTTGCCAGCTGCTTCAGCAGGCTTGGCCATTCTTGGCGCAAGCAGTTGTGCAGGCAGTTATTTATCCTCTGTTTTGGCACGCTTGGCGGGTTTGAGATGTTCATACATCTCTGGGTTGTCAACCCAGATGGATGGCGCAGAAAGATTGTATGCCTTAAATTGCAGGCCCTCAACCACTGTCTTCTGGATATTGATAAGACGCTTGATGGTTTTCTCAGGGGTGTCTGGCATTTTTGTCATTAGGGCCTTTGCAGACACCTTGTCTATTTTGTCTCTGTCAAGGACGGCAGACTTCACTTTGGCTTTGACCTTGCGGTCAATGTCTTTGATTTTGGCAATTGCCAAGTTGTGATCCTTCAGAAGCTTCTCCAGTTCTCTTGTTGATTTTTTACTAACCTTTTCATATGTTTTTATAGCTGTTGCCCCAATAAATTCTATATTACTTTGATACTGTTGCCTCTTTGTTAATTCTATTTTTGTTTTCCCATTTACGACAATATCCCATCTTTTTACCCATTTTGTATATGTTTTATGCTCATCTCAATAGATGTTGTTTGCTTTGTGTTGGCATTGTTTCCTTGATTATCATATTATTTTTGGTGCTTGACATAGCCCCTTGTGAAAATATTAACAACAATTTGGTGATCAGCTAAATTTGAATTAGAAAACTATAGGTTAATTGTGTTTAGATAAAGTTGTTACTGATCCAAATTCAAAACCTTAATGATAAAATTTAAGCCAATCAGGAGCCAAGTGATAAAGTGATTCTTGTGACATAAAGGGTCATTCAATAATTCTTTGATGTACATGCACTAGTTAATATGATTGGCTAGATGTTTTTACATTGTACACCATTGCCACAGCAGTAATGGCGCACAATGGCAAAACAACCAGCCAATCATATTAACTAGTGCATGTACATCAAAAAATTATTAATGACCCTTTATGTCACAACAATCACTTTATCACTTGGCTCCTGATTGGCTTAAAGTTTATCATTAAGGTTTTGAATTTGGATCAGTAATAACTTTATCTAAACACAATTAACCTATAATTTTCTAATTTAAATTTAGCTAATCACCAAGTTGTTGTTAATATTATCATAAGGGCTGTGTAAAAAGCCAAAAATAATATGGCAATTAAGGAAACAATGCCAACACAAAGCAAATAACACATAGAGTTAAGCGTAAAACATATATGCAATGGGTAAAATATGGGATATTGTAGTAAATGAGAAACAAACAAGGATAAAAAAGAGGCAAAAATATCAGAATAACACATATTTTATTGGGTTGGAAGCTATAAAAAAATATGGAAAGGTTATTAAAAAAATCAAATGAGAGAACTTGAAAAACTACTCAAAGACCTTGACTCAGTGATTGCCAAAATTAAATATATTGACTGCAAGGTCAAGGCAAAAGTGAAGGCTGCCGTCCTTACAGGGAACAAAATCAAAAAGGTGTCTGCCAAGGCACTCATGGCCAAGATGCCAGACACATCCAAAACAACCATTGAATGCATATTAAATGTCCAGAAAACCTTGATGGAAGGCCTCAAATTTAAGTCCTTTGCCCTCTCTGTGCCGTCTGTCTGGGTTGACAACCCTGAGATGTATACCCACCTCAAACCTGCAAAGCGCACAAGAACCAAGGACACCAAATTACCAGCGCAATTGCTTGCGCCAAGAATGGCAAAGCCTGCCAAAGCTTCGGGCAAGGAGGAAGCCTGCAAAGGTAACCTAAAAAATAAATTGATAAAAATTTCTAAATACTTACCTTTTTTTAGAAACCTTAGACAGTGAACTCTAATGGGTCCTGGTCCCCTTTGTCCCCCCCACCTTCTACGCCAATTACGCCAATCATGTGAAAAGGCAGCTGTTTCTATCTCCTGCTGTCTTTCAGGAGCTGGAGGACTGCATTTACAGGTCCTTCCCAATGTCCAGGGAGGCATTGGCTGAGCTTACACATGCTGAGGGGGCATCTGAGTGGGCAGTTACTTCCTACAATTATGCCCAACTAGTCTGCCTGGACCTGATATTCCTCAGTAGAGTTTACTGTGTAAACTCTATTGAGCTTGTTTGGAACGTCCTGGTGATGCTCCCATTCAAGAATATACCAGATATGGGCCGGGCACATGTGGCTGCTTGCTTCTTCTTCCCAGTGGAGCACCCCCTGTCTTACCTGTTGGAGAACTTTGAGCACACAGTGGGTAAATTGGCTGTTGCAGACGCAACAGCTGTAAAGAAGACCAAGTCCTCCTGGAGGGACTTTGGGCTGGCCTGGAGTGCCAATAGACGGGGTTCCTCCAGCAATGGAGCTCACGTTTTCCAAGGCAAAGCACAAAAAGAAGAAGAGTGGTACTGTGTTTAATAAATTATGCAAGTTTACTGAATCCTTTGCTGGGCAAAGGCTTCATCTGGTGGTTTACCTGGGGTATCTCTTTTACTTTGGGATGAGCGTGTCCGTAGAGGACCTTGACAGGGTCCTCCTAAGGATTGACAAGGCCAGGCTCTCCCTGGATGGGAAGAAGGTCCCCCCAGGTTACAACTCAGTTGACCATGTTATCCAGGACGCCCTGGTCCTGGCTGGTATCTACAGGTTTGCAGCCCCACCAGAAAAGCTGCTGCTCTATTCCCACTTCACTATCCTCCCTTTTACTAGCCGCTGAGAATACTTCCAGCAGGGTGTATCCACTGTACACAGTGTGGCAGTGGAAGTTGTGTGCCACCTCCATTATGGGGTGGGTACATACCGCCAAACCCACTACAGCGCTCTTAATAAATCTTATCTTCCAATAAATTTCATTAAAATTTATAATTTTTTACTATAATAAATTTTTATAATCATTATTTTAGCAAACAAGTTTTGCAAAATAAATCCCAGAGAAGGTCATCATATAAGCATAACTATATTTACTTTGATAAAAATTACTTCTATTGTGTACACTTTACATTTAACTTTTTAAATTTGATTTTTATATTTATTTGACAAAAGTCATATAAATATACTTGTGTAATCCAGTATCAAGTCTTTGGGATAACCTCAGATGGCATAATAAAAACTTAATGTAAAATAAATAAATTACAAACCTATATTGATGTTCCCGTTGAATATTTTTGTGGGCTTAGAAGCTTCTAAATATAAAATGATAATTAATAAATCTTAAATAGTAAATTAGAGAATATAAAAAGTTGGCCAATCTAAGCCTTTAATTGATTGTCTGTTTGGCAAGGCAGGCAGGATGAAGAAATCAGTGTGGCCATAGAATTTGACCACGGTCTCAGCTGGGAGGGTGTGGATCCTGGCCTGCAGCAAATCAAAGAGGTCCTTGGTCCCAGTTGGGGTCCCTTGCTTGACAACTTGCTTGAGCCACCCAAAGACTTCCTCAATGATTCTGGAAGGAGGAATAAGCAGGGAGGAAGAGTAGGCGCAAATTTGCCGTAGCCAATTGCTGGGGACCCACTGCAATGCTAGTGTCAATTGATGGAAATTCTTTGAGAATATTGGCCACCTTATGGAGACTAACGTTGTCCAGCACAATGACGTTGGTAAAGCCCAGGCTTGTGCACTTCAGGTGCTCCTGACCAATTGGAGGAATGACAGAAAGGTATGGCTATTATGCAAACCCAATATTATTTGATATAGCTCAACCCCCTTTGGACTGAGGAGAGCCACCATTGAGTAGGCTGTGGTGAAGACTGCCGCACGCCAAGCTACCCTGTTGTTTGAGCCTTTTGGGACATACCCATATTCATTCTGCATAGACAAGGCAAATGCTGATTTGTCAATATAGTAGAAATTGACTATCCCCTTGGCTTTGAGGGCAGTGTATGCCTCTGCATATTTTTCCAGATGTCAATGTTGGCTGACCTATTACAATTGTAGGGGGATACCCTGAGCTTTTTCCAGGAAAAGCGCATTCCCTTCACCAGATGATAGTAAAAGGAAATTGAAGCCTCAACCCCAAATTTAGATTTTACCATTGCTTGTATATTTTCCAGTTCAAGATAGCAATCTCATGCTATCCAGTGGCAGATTGCCCATTTGTGCTCCTTGGTGAGCATGGTTGATACGTGCAAGGTTTTATCCATGGCAAGGACTCAGCCAGTATTAATGAACTTGTTGAAGGTCTTCAAGGCGTACTTAGGATTACCCCAACAAGAGCTGTGGCCGCCTTGTAATAACAAGATTTCCACATTAGCTTGAGCAGGATGATGTGTTTGATATCTGGGATGCGCTTCTGGGCGGGCTTAGCGGGAGTAGTTGAAATGGGATCCTGCTCAGGGACTGGCTTGCAAGGCATAGGTACCTTGGTGTAGAACGCAGCAACTTTCTTTAACACTAACTGCCCCTCTGTGGTTCTGTAGAACTCAAGCTCCTTGTCCTCTTCCTGATTGCCATCACTGATGTAGGGCTTGTAGCTAGTATCAAGTACAGGCTTCACCTTCTCCAGCATTGCTGACGGGACCAACTCTTACTGGTACACAACGTCAAACACATACAAAGTAAGTTCTTCCTCCTTGTTTCTAACTTTCTTGGTGAAGGTAACCTTGGTGGGCTTCTGAGTCAGCTTAGGGACCCAAAGGTTGATGCTCTACACCCTAGCAGCTTGTGCTCCTTGATCTGACTGTGTAAGTGCAGCATCACTATTGAACTCTCCTCTCCCATCTCCTTCCTGAGTTGGCATTTGGGTTGCAGTAACTCTGTTCTTTGACCCGCAGGGGCAACCACAACTGTGGCGCACAACAGGTGCATTGTCACTCTGTTGTTGTGGACCTTCCATTTTAAAATTTAATAAAATACTAAATAAAACTTAAATAAGTCACTCCTTGATTTTAATTTTTGCTTTTATCTGAATATGGATATTTGATTAATATTTCCTCATATCTCAATTTTAGATTTTTTATTTCTTAATTAGCTGTTTTTGGTTTTACAACGCCCATTTTAGAATAATCAAAAAAATCCACCCATTTTCCCAGATTTTAATGCCAAATTCAAACATCCAACACAATATTTTTAAAATGTGTGTTTCAGATTGTGTGCCCTATTTTAGATACCTTGGTATCATTCTTGATTGAAATCCATTGCATACAACATTTGAGTATTTTTGCTTTACATAGTGAGTTGCTATTCTGTTTTGTTTTTGGATTGAGTTTTGACACATTGTGCTAGGGTGTATTTTATCACCAATTCACATAGTAAACATATGTACACCAAAAGTCAACTCACACCATTTTGTTTGTGAATCAATGTATTTTGGATTGTATTTTGAATAGTTTTGCTTTGCGTGTGAGCACTTCTTTGCTGTGTTGACCCATTTTGCCCATTAACGCCAAAAATCCCTGTTAACAGAGTGTATATTTTAACCTGATAGTTGGATTTTGTTCAAATCTGAAATTGTTTTGTTTATATCTGAGGTATTTTTTGGTTGTCACCATAGCTTTTAAAACTACTGTAGCTTGTTGAGTACGGGTTCATTTATTACATAGTTAAGCAATGAGAACTGAACTTATCCGCATCAAGCAGCCTGCTCTACTTATGTTCTAAACAAGTGATTGTTTAGAACTCAAATTATTGTTCCCTTGTAATATGATTTGATAAATATATTTGATATGCTTGACCCGCGTCATAAGTACTAATTAGTAAGAGATACATGGAAATCATTGGTTTTTGTGTTGTGTGGCTATAGTGGCACTGAAATAATAAGGATCAGATGATGACTTGCAAGGTCCAATTTGTGGCTTAAAAAAACCAAAGAATCAACAAGGATTCACAATTATTCAAATAAAATAAATATATTTCTATCTTTTTTAATTTCTTTATTTATTAGCTCAACAGTCAATACAATATTCAGTGCATTATAATAAAAAAATATGTCCGCATATCTAGTATAATTAATTTTACTTAACCTTTGTACATATTCTTATATGTCTATAATACAATTTAATATCAATTCATTATATATAAAGAATAATTTTTGAGTCCCAATAAAAAGAAAATAAATAAAAATAAAAACAAATAAAATCCAGAGCGTTCATTTATCTGATTGGCTTGGAGTTGAGGGCTTTAGGGAGGAAGAATTCTGAGTGCTCATAGAAAGCTCCCACCATATTGGGTGGCATTGCAAATTAGCTGATCTTGTGAATATTGAAGAGATCCTTGGTGTCCTGAGGGAGGCCTTTCTTCACCTTATTTTTGATCCGCCCAAAGACCTCCTCAATTGGATTCAGTAATGGGTAATATGGCGGAAGGAAGAGGAGTCTCATTGGACAATCAGTAAGCCAATGACTGGAGGTGTGGCTGTTTTTGTTGATGGGGGAAACTCGGACACAACCATATTCACTTTGTGGAGTCTGAAATTATCCAACACAACAATGTTGATTGTGCTACTGTAATTGATCCAGAGGTATTCCTTTACAGCTTGGAGAAAATTGAGAAAAGTCCCGCTATTGTGGGAACCCTTGATCATTTGATATTGATCCAACCCGCAAGGACCCAGAAGTGCAACCATGAAATATGTCTGGGAACAAACGGCTGCACAATATGCTACATCATCCTTAGACCCCTTCTTGACCCACCCATGCCTAGACCTGAGCAAGGAGGAAAACAAAAATTCATCAATATAGAAGAAATGGACATTCCCAGTCTCTTTTAGGGCCAGATAAGTCTCAGCATAAATGTGTCAATCCTCAATGGTCTTCTCACTGTTTCTGTTGTACAGAGAAACTCCAAGTACCTTCCATGAAAAGCCCAAATTGACCATTGTTTGGTAAACAAGGATTTTAGAGACATAAAGCCTGAACTCTGTGGCCAGCATTGATTGGATAGCAAGTGTGTCCAGGTGGCAATCCTTGGTCACCCGCTGCCCAATTGCCTCAAGATGGGTTGGCTGAAGTAGGCTGGGCTGCCGCTTAGCCTTGGTGGATTTGGCAATTTGCCTGGTGTTCTGTAATTTTTGTTGATGTCATCAATATATCTGGCTGTGACACCAAATTGGGACGCAATATCCCAAACTGTCATTCCCCCGTTCAAGCAGTTGAGGAGAGCTTCACACTCACTATCTGTCAACTGACGCCAGCCCTTGACAGGTACCGCAGCATCCTGGCTGGCAGGCTCAACACAGGGGGTGGGGACCTTTGTGTAGAATGTGGGATCACACTTGGTTGCGCTGGCGCCGTCAATGGTGGAATATGTCACAGGCACAGATGGCTCCTCAGTTGGAGCCAATGGCTCATAGGAGGTGTCAAAGACACAGGGGCAGGAAGTGGCAACTCTTGGATCAAGAGTGTGGGGCCAGGTGACAACTGGGTACACAGTGGAGGTGTAAGTAACCTCAGTGTTCCCGGTGATCCTAGTGTAGGAGACTTTTGTGGCAGGCCTTGAGAGTGGCTTCTGTCTATGATTTAAGCTGATTGTTCTGGCTTGTGGTGCAGGAGGTGGTTGGCTGGCAATGACATCTTGGGAGGCCTGTGTGTCGGCATGACTCCCCTCAAGTTGGGTTCTGAGTCTGTTCTTGGACCCTCTGGGACGCCCTCATGGACAGGCTGCCCCGCAGGCTGGTGCAGGAGCTGGTTGGGAATGTGATTGTCTGTCCATAAAAATAAAATAAAAAATTATATTTTAGGTTAAATATGTATTTATTTAGATATTTAGTTTAGTTGTGAGTAGTTGTTTTCTCTTGATTTAGCCTTGAATAGTAACAGAATTAATATATCTGTGCTTTGAAGTGTATAATATTGTATACTTTCCTGGTTTAGATAATTTTAAAGATTAATCCATTTTTATGTAAAAATATGGTTGTTGAGATTGAATTTTTCATTTAATTTTATCCATAGTGGAGCTTCTTGATTTGGGTTGGTGTTTCCTAGTGTGCTTAGTGTACATTAAATTTGGATTCCAGTTCCTGCAATTAACATTTGAGTTTACTAGGGGCATTCAAAAGTGATTTGAAATTTGGTTCTTGGATTTGAAAATTCTGCAATTTTAAAAACTCATAGTAAACTTAATGAAAATGATTGATGGATTTGAACACTTCAACTCTGATTCCAGTTAATTCATTTTGTTCATTGGAAATATGCAGTTTGACTTGAACTTTGCAAAGTGTCTATGAGTTTCTGAATTTTTTAAAATTCAAAGAAATACACAAAAAAATCAATTTAATTAATTAAAAAAAAGCCATCCTGCAAAAGTGATTCAAAATTTGGATCAAGGATTTGACAATCCTGCATTTTTACGTTCAGATTCTGAATTTACAGTAATACATAAAACTCTAATAGCTATATTTTTGTATTTTTAGACATTTTATTTTATAAAATTTAAAAATTAAGTATATTAAAGAGTGTAAGTTACATATTAAAATTAGAATTAATTAGTTATTTATCTTTATTATTATCAATTATAGCATATGTTTTTCATTTTTGAGCTTTTTAAAGTCAATTTATTATACTATTATTATAGGCTTTCTTATATTAAAGTTTTTCAAGGTAATGAGTATTGTAGATTCAGAATCTGTTGGGAAAAATGTGTGTTTGTCAAATTCTTTTGCATGAACTCACTAACTTAATGGAGTAATTTTCATCCCAGAACAACTTACTTTTTTATATAAAAGGATGAAAAATATTCCAGTAAGTTGGTGAGTTTACACAAAAGAATTTGACAATCCCACATTTTCCCAACAGGTTCTGAATCTACAGTACAATTAGTTAAAAAAGTGTCAGCTAGAAGTTTGCAATATAAAAAACAAAATTCATTCTTACCTATAGTATTGACATTACTGCTGTCAACATGGGTGCTGTCAGGAAATCCTTATCTATCTGGGTTGACTGATCCATATTCCCATCACTAAAGCTATGGGTCACAATAGACAGGCCACAGCCAGATACAAGACATCTATTCTGGAATACAGAGAAACTATATCCAGAGTATTATAGTTTGCAATCCAGAAAGACACCTGAGACATTCTGGGACACAGGTCATTTGCTTGATCCAGAAGCTTTTATAATTAGGTGCTAGACATTCTGGATTACAAAAATAGATGCTACTCTTCCAAACAGAATAAAGACGTGAAATTACAAGATCCTGTTTCACCAAGAAATGGGACAGAAAACTGCCCAAGCTCTTTGTACATTAGACCAAGCACAAGATGGGGCTCCGCCCTATGGATGTCAACTTAGTTGACCTCAACTAAATCAAGGGATATCCAGGCTGAAGAGGAGAAATTAGTAGCCTAGGATATTACTTCATTACAAAACTTTATTTTGGTATGGAATCCAACTCTGGGGGTGAAACTAGTAGCTTGGGGATGATAGGCTAGCTAGCAAGAGTTATCTGCAGCTAGACGCCAGTCTGATTTCCACCTTTACACTATAAAAAGCCCTTCCAATATCACTTGAAAGACAGAAAAATAATACTCATCAACATTACTACTAAACCAAATAGTAGTAGTGTCAAGTACAATAAGAGTGTATTATTGATACTTTCAGAATCCTGCCAAACCACCTCATTTGGTGTTGTGTCCCAAGGACCACAGGACTCTTCCTTTACTTGGCCCCAGTAACAACATAACTTCTACAGTTGCTGCACTCTCACACACCAATTGGAAAGCACATCTGTTCTCATACAGATATCCCAATATCAACATGCATAATACCTTTAATAAAAACAATAACTCTTCTTCTTCAAGAACGCAAAACTAGATAGGTGCTGTTTCCCATAAATAGGCTCTATAAAATGTGCCTGTTTTGACACTTGTCAGGATTTTGTGATATTAAATAATAACAGATTCAGCCAATAATCACTGGCGCACAGATATGTGGCCTAACAATGATTTTAACAAAAAATGCAGACAACTTGTTGCAACTGAACCAATGAGGATTCAGTATTTGGAATTGGGGAAGACAACAGTCTAATAGAAAGGACAGAATAATAAGAATAAGGTATTGTTTATTGTAGAGTATTATAATTAATATACCATATGGGGAAGGCCACAAGGGGGTGACATAGTGGGAAGTTTCATGTAAGGTTCAAAGCCAAGGAATAACTTGTGTGGGGATTAGAAAGTCAAATTGGTAACACTCCTAATAAGGATGAAGTACCCGCCATTTGATATTGCCATCAGATTAATCCATGCCGTTAGATACAAAAGGGGCAACTCGTCAAGCGCCCCCTGTGTATTGTAAGATATGTCAGCAGGCAAGTCTGGAAACTTGGTTTCAACACCCCCCCTTGCCCCCTGCTTGTTATCAGACACCAAGACTGGAGTCTGCGGAAGGTCTGGGAAGGTCCGCACAAACAGCCTTTGTGTGGGGATAGCGCAGCAGGGGCCCAAGCAATCATGGTGAAGCTTCTTGGTATTCCCTTGGGCGTCTTTGAGTTGATAGGTATGATTGTCATAGACAGCAGCTATCTTGAAGGGCCCTAGGTGGTTGGGCTCCAACTTGGCAGAATTAGGGTTGAGGGTGTAGATGGAGTTACCTATGGTGTATCTAGCTTTGAGGTGCTTTGCCCCTCCTGCAATTTGCTTTTGTTCAATTTCCCAGGCTTTGGCACTCCATTGATCTAGGGATGGGGTTGTTACTAGGGGAGGCTTGTCAGGAACTCTGAACTGTAGCTTTCCCTGTTCAACCCTTGTCAGACTGCCAGGTGTTCCATAGGCCAGGGTGCTGGGGCTGAACCCTGTGCCCCTGTTGATTCTTGCTTGTAGGATAAGTAGAGAGGTGGGCAGGTGTTCAGTCCATGTGGTGTTGGGGTGCTCTTATGAGAGCTTGGCAATCAGCTGAATCAGGGAAACATTTAACCGTTCTACGTGTCCATTGGCTTGAGGATGGTAGGGGGTCGTAACTATACATTGGAGTATGTTCTTGGTGCAGTATGCCTTCATGACATGTCCAACAAGTTTGGGGCCGCCATCTGTGATGAGACGTTTGGGTTGTCCAAAGCAGGCCACAATTTCCTTGCCAATAAAGTGGGTGATGGTGGTGGCGGTGTGGTTAGTTGTCGCCCAGGCCACTGGCCAGCAAGTGAAGTAGTCAATGGCAGTGATAATGTACTTCTTCTCCAGTCTGTCTTTAGGGAGTGGCCCCACAATGTCAAGGGCCCACTGCTCAAAGGGTTCCATGGCCTTGATGGGCAGGACAGACATGGGGGTGCAGGTTTGGACGTGTTCTTTTTGCACAGCATGCATGTTTTAGGGAGGTCCAAGATGTCTTGACGCATGTGCAGCCACCAAACCTTCTGTTTCATGATCTCAAAGAGGTTACACCCTCTTATGTGACCCAGGGTTTGGTGATAGTGCAATATTGTATCACTTTGTTGTGTGGTGGGAATGTAAGGCGTCTTCTCACCTGTCTCTGCCCAACGGCAGACATTACCAGCATTGGTGGTGAACTGACTTTTGTTGTCCTTCAGCTTGGAGATGGTTACTGAGTTAAGGCCCTCATAGCAAGTTGCCTCAGGGCAGAGGTAGAGCATGAGCCAATCTGGATCCAAATCATTGTCCCCAGTGATAAACACTACATAGAGTTGCAAAAGGGCATCAGCTGTGACAAGTTCCTTCCCAGGCTTGTACCCAATGTGCAACTGGTAAGGGGATAGATGCTCAACCCATCCTGCTTGGCGGCGTGTCAAGTGGGACTGTGTGTTGAAGTACTAGAGCAACTTGTGATCCGTCAGAACGCAGGGTGGGAAGGTAGCACCTTCCAGGTAACAGCGCCACTTCTCAATGCAGTGCATGATTACTGCAAATTCTTTATCATGAATGGGATAGTGTTGTTCCAAGCTGGTAAGTTTCCTGGACTCATACACCACAGGGAGGAAGACGCCATTGTCAGTTTCTACCCTAAGCACTCCCCCTATGGCTCTTTCAGAGGCATTAGTCTCAAGTTCATACTGACAGTTTTGATTGGGGAACTGCAGTACTGGTTCTGTTGTGAGTCTTTGTTTCAACATTTCAAAGGCTCAATCTCTGACAGGGGAACAATGAAAGCGCTGCTTTGTGTTGAGGAGCTCAGTGAGAGATGCAGTTAGTTCCCCGCAATTTGAAATGAACTTGCGCACGTAAGCAACCATGCCTAAGAACTTCCACACCTGGCCCACATCAGTGGAGGGCAGCATGCTAGTGATTGCCTTGATTTTGGCAGGGTTGGGCTTTATCCCTTGGGCAGAGATGATGTGCTCAAGGAATAACAGCTCTGACTTGAGGAACTTGCATTTGGAGGGTTTAGCTTTTAGCTGGTTTTTCCAAAGAGTGTTGAGGACAGCACGGAGGTGTGTGGTTTGATCTTGACTGAAGACAATAATGCCGTCAAGGTACACAACCACACATTTTCCAATCAGGTCCTCAAATGCTTTTTTCATCAACATGGCAAAGGTGGAAGGAGTGTTGGTCATTCCAAAGTTCATGACACAGCACTCAAACAACCTGTAGCACGTGCAGAAGGCAGTTTTTGCCTCATTCCCTGGTGCAATGCAGACCTGGTTGTACCCTGCAGTGAGATTGATCTTGCTAAAGACCTTTGCACCTGCAAGAGTATCAAAAAGGTTGTCAATCAACGGCAGGGGGTACTTATTCTTAACCGTCACCTCATTTAGGGTGCAGTAGTCTGTGATCAGGCAAAGGGACCTGTCCTTCTTGGCTACAAAGAAGACAGCCGCCCTGTATGGAGAGAGCAAGGGGAAAATGAAGCCCTTATTGAGCGCGTCCACAAGGTGCTGGAAGAGGGTCTCATCTTTCTTTGGTGTAAGACGGTATAATGGTCGTGCTTTAGGTAATGATCCTTGAAGTTGTACAGTGTGCTGGATCTCCTGGGGAGGAGGTAGTTGTTCAAGTGTCTCACTGAATATGTCCTTGTACTCCTTGAGGAGTGCAGAGAGCGCTGGTGGTGGTGAAGTGGTCAAGGGAGGGAACACAGATGGTTCAGCGCAGATAACTTCAACTGAGCATTGATTAAAGTCTAGTTTCCCCCCCTTGAAATTGTACAAGCCTGTCTCTGTTTTCTGAAAAATACAGTATCATGGAGTAACTTGCTCATTTCCACAGGGTAGATCTGGAACCCCACCCCATTTCTATTGAGGGTGATGACAGAGGTATCCCAGTTAATGTAGGGACAGTTGTGCCAAAGTCAGTTGAGGCCAGCAATTATGTTGTGGCTGAGCCCGGCCATGATTGGCCCAGAGAGCTTAACCTGGATGTTCCCCATTCTCACAGAGAAGGGTACTGTCTTGTGGGTGATTGCAACTCTGCAGGAGTCAGCCACTTGTACTGCCTTGAACCTGCTGGGCACCCAGTCCAGTTGTTGAAAGTCGGCAAACGCCTGGTCCACAATAGTGTGGTCGGCCCCAGTATCTACCAGTAATTTATGGCTGTTTCCACAGAAACAGAAGGGATAGGACAAGTGTGTTACTTTATTTGAGGAGTGGCTTGCTTGCAATATGGGGTCGTCACTGTGGACTTGAAAGACGACCAGGGTTTTGACTTCATGAATGTTGTAGTCACAGGGGTTCTTTGCGAGCAAGAATTGAGAGGAGGGGTTAGGTGGGGTTGCAGGGCCTCTCGTTGCTACAACCCCCAGGCTTTTCCCTGATCCTCAATCTGCGCAAGCTGGAGCTCCCCCTTGCAGGGATGTTTAGCCCCATTATCTTGCTGACGGGGTTGGTGGCGGCCTACTTGATTGTGGCCATTGCCAGGTGTTGTATGTGGTTGGGATGGAGCGTCACTGGTACGGCAGAAGCCCATTGAGGCCTGGTTGTTAGCCTCCACAATGGCCTTGTAGCAGTCATCAATGGAGGTGCAGCGGCCTACGGGGACCCACTTGCAGATATGAGGTTTTAACCCATTGATGATGAGAGTGAGTAGCATTGCATTTCCGTCAGTCATGGCTTTGGGGGCGGCAGCAAGAGCTTGTTGCCAGGCGGCAAGGTACTCAGGAACAGAGCCAGTTTGTTTGATTGCTAGAAGAGGAGTTCCCACAACAATGGGGGAGAAGGTTTTGCTGTAGCAGGACTTGGCAGTGTCTTGGAATGCCGCCCAGTTGGTGAACCACACAGCAGCGGGCCCTGTGAGGCAACCAGACGCAGTGGCAACCCACATGGGCTCAGGAACCTGACAGATACAGAGGCAGGTTTCAGTAGATTAGAGCCAACTGACAATGTCGGCACCCTTGATGCCCCCCGCAAAGGATTCTAGCTGAAGGTTGAGCATGTGTTGGGACAGGTCTTACTGGGGCAGGGTGACGCTGGTGTCACCCTGCCCAAGGCGGAGCCAATTGTACATGCTTGTGAGAACTAGCTGGTCTTGGTAAATGATGTACCCTTTGGGGATGTCCCCCTTGAGGATTGGCAGGAAGGTTTCTTGTCTGGAAGTAGCCATATGGCCTGTACTCCGTCCTTTCTTAGGGGGGATTTTGTTTTAGGTAGGTTGTCAACCTACCGCTGCTACCACTGTTGCAACTGAACCAATGAGGATTTAGTATTTGGAATTGGGGAAAGCAACAGTCCAATCAAAAGGACAGAATATTAAGAATAAGGTATTGTTTATTGTGGAATATTGTGATTAATATACCATATGGGGAAAGCCACAAGGCCACAAGGGGGTGGCATAGTGGGAAGTTCCATGTAAGGTTCAAAGCCAAGGAATAACTTGTGCAGGGATCAGCAAGTCAAATTGGTAACGCTCCTAATTAGGATGAAGTACCCGCCATTTGATATTGCCATCAGATTAATCCATGTTGTTAGATACGTCAAGGGGCAACTCATCAAGCGGCCCCTGTGTATTGTAAGATATGTTAGCAGGCAAGTCTGGAAACTTGGTTGCAACAAACTGGGCCGTGAGATCAATGGATCAATGATCAAATCACATCCTAGCTTTAAAAAATCCTGTTCCAAATTAATGAATGGAACATGAGGATATTGTTCAATTAATTAGGCACCTCAACAGGCATCTGAAAATGTATCTCATAATAATAACTATTCTAAACTCTAATTATATTCTAGAACAGGAGGGCCATCATATGAACTATCACCTGAATTACATCTAGAAGAGTCCACCATATATTGGGCTGCCAGGCCAAACTCTGATATAAAAGGCTCCTGAGCTTATTATATATATTAGATCAGCTTGTATTAAGTGAAACAAGCATCTCCAAAAACTAGTAACTATCTGCTGGCTAGCTAGCCTTTGGTAGTGGATAGGTAGACAACTGACTCTTCTTGATTAAGGGACTCAGTTGGACAGAGTGTCAAGAAGAACACTGATGGTTTGAAAGCTTCCAAACAAGCTTTTTTCAAAGACACTCCCTCAAAGTTAAGCTCTTTGCTGTGTTGCCCTAATGCTACATCAGTCTCTATCTAACATTTTAAGCTAACCTCAGAAATAATGTGGGCAGCTGGGCCAGCCTTGATGTCAGTCTATGAATAAAGATTGATTTTTTGTACCATGTTCTTTTTAGACTTTACAATGAAGTGTAGTCTATAATATCTCTAAATTATTTTCTCCCAAATGAACTATAGTAGAGGTGCAAAAGACTGTACTGTTGTTGTTGTAACTGTGCTGTTTTAGCAGAGTTACAAGGGAAAAAATATTTAGAAAACTAGATAATATTCTTTATTGGGAGATAGGTATTATATAGTCATTGTGAATCATGGATAACAGGAACATGATAGTGTTGATCACACAGTGAATGGTGAAGAGGGTGGCTTGATCCTGGTAATGAGTCAAGCGCCAAAACAAGGTATCCACTGTGAGGGATCATCATTTGTTCATGTTGTTGGATTTGGAAATTTGAGTTGACTTCCTAGTCTGGCTCCAGGTGACTGGGTAATTGGATTGTGGGTCACAAACCCGATTACTCAGAACCTTGTTGGCGGGTTGAGCCTGCTGTTTTGACATTGTCATACATTATAAATTCATATATTAATATATAGAGTCATGGCTATGAGACTTAATCCAAAAGTAGAAAAAAATATCCCATTTCCTCTGGGCTGCAGGCTCTGTCAGACTTGTTACTTAAGATGACTACAACAAATTTTTCATGACTGCAGGTTACACAAAAGTCACAGGTTCTCCACTAATTTCCTAATGTTAGAACACTTAGGATATTATCTTGGTGGATGATAAAATACCTTGGCCAGCAGATTTCTGACAACACTGTACCAAGTTAAATTTAATGTTGTGTCTTTATATATTTTAGGTTGGCTGAAAAACTATTTAATCATATTAGGATTTATAAAAGTAAGTTATATGGTATTTATCATTTTATCTCATTTGGTAGCCATTTTTAAGCTTCTAAAATAAATATATTTTTGTTTAGCTTTAAAATCACTTTGATTTAAAGAGTAGAAGCTTACTGTTAGTTACATTCTTATTGAGAGCTTAATTTGAGTTGTTTAGACTGGTTATATTGAGAAAGAACAACTTGACTCAGTAACTTGAGTTTAAGCTAGCTAAGAAAATGATGTTTGTGTTAGGACTATTTTTTGATCTATTTATTATTTTATGTTACTTTTTTATTTAAACACATAGTTTTTAAAGCTATAGAGATAAAAAAAGAATTAGCCATGAAAAAATAGAGTCAGACAAGAATAAAAGTACCTCAGCCCAAAACAGCTTTGGATGGGGAGAATTTATATTGAATAGCATTAGATTTGAGATGACTTTCCCTTTGTTCTGGGCTGAGTTGATTCCACTTGAGGCTGACTTCATTTTGTTTATTTTTATAGCCTTGAAAGCTATTGGACTTTGACTTAATGAAAAATAAATATTTACAATATTTCAGGCAATTGGATCATTATTTTAGGGATTGGGCCATTTTCTAATGCACATGCTGCTCAAGTCGCAGCATAACCCAATTCGATTTTGAAAAAGTAACTAATTACACATTTTATATTTAAAACATTAATAACTCAATGAAAAATTAATATTTTTTCACACTGTAAACTATCAAAATGAAGCTAAGGATCCCATCTTTCTATTGGTGTAAAAAATTTAATATGTATACTATACTCAATATTAAAGCAAAAGTAATTTAAAAGATTATAATCCAGATTTTATTATATGATTCTATCTAATGATATAAAGTAGATCACTTCAAAGCTAATAAATACTCTTTTTTAAATATACAACAGCTTTTTTTTATTTAACAAAATTAAAGATAAGATTGAGAGCTTTATTTTTGAATTTTATTTTATTTAAAAAGCTCAATTATTTAGGATTTTATGGCAGTTTGAAGTTAGGATGTTTTTATCACTGTTTAGATTAATTTTAAGGCTAAGTGAGCTTCAAACCTCAAATTAAGCATTCTTTAAATAGAATTATTTAATATTTTATTATTTTAAAAATATGCGGAAGAGTTACAGTTAACTGAATACATCATTTTAATTGATTTGCATTGATTACAAAGAGGATATGATGTAATAATGATGCTTAGCTGCTTCATATATATCACTTGTGCATGAAAACTAGGTGTTAAATTAATTCTGCAAACATAAATTAAAGTTCAAACTATAGTAAAAGCTATCACATCATTTCTTTCAGAATGGTGTCATTTAGCTTGGTATATAAGAGCTAAAGCACCACAAAGCTTCTAATCCAAAAGACCCCATTCAAAGGCCACATTCTGATCAGAACTACTCCATCATTAAGGCACATTTCAGAGATCCAACCTAATTACAGATTCAAAATACTACCATGTCCTCAGTTAAATTTACTTCTGCCATGCTACCCTTTTTTTCCTTGGGAGCTTCAACAAAAAGAGAAATAATTGCAATGTTAAAAAAAGGCATTCCTCTCTATTGCTGGTGATGATCTTGATAACTTCATCAAGCACTTCCTTACTCAAACTGAATTTGGGAAAGCTCAGTTCCTGCCAACTATTCAAAATCAAAAAAGCAATGAGTTCATTGAAAACTTAAAGGATCTCATGAAATCTTCTCCCCAAAAGCATCTTCCAGCCTTGTGATCTCTGGTTACTTCCGGTTACTCTTTAAAAGAGCTTAATGATATGGGGTTTAATATAACCAAAAGTGAGTTTGAATACTCAAGAAAAATAAATATAGATAAAAAATATAAGCTTAAATAAAAAAAGCCAAAAAAAATAATAACTATTCATTAAAAAAAAGAAATAACTAAAAAATTGCTGGAAAATTCTTTTGAAACAAGCTAGTTTACAAAAAAAGTGCCTGAAAAAAATTATAAAAATATAGAAAAAGAGATGAGTAATTACTCAACTGAAATTAAATACTCTCTACTTAAAACAAAAAAAGAAATATATGAAAATATGAAAATTAAAAAAAATGAAATTTCAGTTTCAATTTCTACTTACTATAAATTAATTTCTAAAAATATAATAAAAAGTAAAAAACAAACCAATATGTGCAATATTTGTAATTTAAAAAATTCACTAGAAAAAAAGAAGGAAGAATGTGAAAGTAAAAACTTACCATTACCAGAATCTATAGGCAATGACTTAAAGACTATTAATCAGCACCAAGACTTTTATGTTCATCAAAATAGGGAATATAAAAAAGATATTTATGAATTAGATAATGATTCTTGTGTTGTAGTTATAGATTATAAGGAAAACTTAAAGGTTAGAAGTGGTCCAATTGAGACCAATAATTGGTTTTATTCAAAAAAACCTATATCATCATTAGGGTTTGCATTAGTTTTTAAAGAAAATAATAAAATCAAATATGAATATCATGATTTTTTGTCTCAAATATTATCACATGATTCTTTATTTTCAGGTGAATGTCTAATTAGTCTTCTTAAATTAGATATATTTAAAAAAAATAAAAAACATAAAAGTGTGGACTGATAATGGAAATCATTTTAGATCATATGACTTTTTATATTACTTATTTAAAGAGGCACCTAAACATATTTAGGGTTCTATAAAATATAATTGTTTTGTTGAATGTCATGGAAAAAGCATTGTTGATGGTCACTTTGGTGTAATATCAAAAATGTTAAAGGAAAAAGAAAATGAGCTTTATATTAAAAATATTAATGATCTTAAAAATATTTTTGAGCAAGAAGAAAAAAGAAAAGAATTATATAAATCAGTACTATCAGGCTCAAACATTTCTCAAAATTCATTCTTTTATATTTATGAAAGAAAAGTTAGGCCTATAAAAAGAGAGCTTGAAGTTAAAAATCTGCGCATTAATCTTTCATATTTGATGAAAGATGGGAAGTTATATACTTCACCTCTAACATTTTAAAGTTTATCGGAATATTCTGAAATAACTTATCATTTGAAATCATGTGATGATACCAGAGAAACAAAAATATCAGAAGATGCTAGTGATGTATTGGGGCAAGTTCATGAAGTAGGGCAACTTACTAGAGGGTGTATTTAAATAGAGTTATCAGTCTTTCAAAAACAACAACCTTTTTTCTGAAACAAACTAAGAATATTTATGATGAGCCAAAGATAGGGTAATAGCACTTATAGCTTTGGGGCTGCTATTACTCTCCCATGCAACTCATCATAAATATTTTTGGTTTGTAGTTTGTAGTAGCACTTAAGATATTTTCAATAATACTATAAGTTACACTTTTCAATTCTAAAATTGATGACTTATTTTTTAAAAAAAAATCATCTAAGCCTAAGATCAATTAAAGTTTTGGGATTGGTTGTATTTTAAGCTTTCTGAATAATTAGAATATGAATAATGTGATTAAGTTATAAAATAATCAATCTGGCACCTAGGCATAACAAGAAAAATAATGACCCAATTGGTTTTTGCTTGACTTAAATTTAGAGTACACCCAAAAAAGGACTTAACGGATACTTAATAAGTCAGAGTTCAGTACACATATTTGTTTTTAGTTGTATATTAAGGATATAATGATTCAAACTGCAGTGAGACGAAATGATTCCTTTATAAAAAAGCATTGTTATTCAGAAAGCGAAATTCAAGAATCAGAAAGGGTGAAAATCGTAGTCTAAAAAGCTCCTTAAAGAGTTTGGGTTTATAAAAGGAGGGGCAAAGCGAGTATAGACATGTTGGTCAAAGAATTCAATGCACTATTCATGACTATCTGATCATGTATATAGAAGTCTATACATAAGGAGGAAAGGTAGGTTGACATGCAGCTTTAAAAGAGCAATTGGTTTACTTTGAAGCCTGTTAATTCTTCGGGCAGAAATGGCCAATACACTTCTTGATGTCCATAAAAATATATAGCCTAGCATGAAATAGTTCAATGGCGCTACACACCATTAGCTAGGTAATGTAATAGAGGTGCCAGGGATCCAATCATCTGGAATAAGTTCGCTTAGCCGAGCAGAGCGCACTAACGACTCATATGTCTCTTGATAAATAGATAGATGACCTTGGTCAAGGAGATGTGCAGCTAACTCCGTGATCCTATCGATATCTTTTTTGCGTTGGACTTCGGCGTTCATTTCTTCTGAGGTCTCTGGGGGAGCCTGTTCTGCTTTCTTGGCGCGGTTCTTATTTACACGAACGCGTTTCTTAGTTTGGCCTCCAAGGCGAGACAATGAAGCAAGAACAGTTTCGTGGGGCCTCATGAGGTTGATGAGAAGAAGCTTGACTTCATCAGGTGTAAGCAAGTCCAGCCCTTTCTCTTTAGAGACTCCTGACAAATTCTTTTCGTATTCTGATAACGAAATGCGTTCCAGTTGTTTATCTCTGGCTGCTTTAGCCTTTGATATCTCTTCTTTGGATATACCAGTGAGCCATGAGTCGTGATGGCTATTTTTATCTTTAGCCTTCCACACAAAATTCCCAGTTTCATCAAAAGCTCCTTCTTTTGTTAAATCCTTTAGGTTAAATGCTTCAATCTTAGTATCTTCAAGGTCAGAGTCAGGATCTTCCTGTCCTTCGAACTCACTGATTTTGACTAATTTTGGTTTACTCTTGGTACTTTTGGTGTCGCATACAGCTGTATCTCCAAACATATCATCGTCGTCATTAAGAGCTTTCTTTCGCCAGCTTATCGAAGTCTCTTCGTCAGACTTGGATTCATCAGAGCCATATCCATCAAGATTGACACCACCTCGGCGGGATTTACTTGCTTCTAGGAAATCGGCATCTTCATCTTCGCTGTCACTATCTTTGGTCTTTTCTTGAACATGCCGATTTTGTACTTTAACAGGCTGAAACTCATGGATCTCATCAACTTCGGCGAATCTAACCCTTTTGGTGGAACTGGAATCTTTCATCAAGAATAAATTGAGAGGTTGGCGATAATTTCTATTGAAACTTTTAAGTAGGAGGCATGTGTGGGAGATAAAATTAAAAGGAAAACAGTGATTTATAAAATGTGATTGTGTGACGTCGTGGAATTGAGATAAAAGGGCTTGAATCGATGTGATTTTGGGATTTTAGCTGAAACACCAAATAATAAACGCCATAATAAAACTATAACGATGATAAGAACTGATAAATGAACCGAAAAAGAGCCTGGGAAAGATAAGCAATATAAGGTCAGAGTATTCATCAAACGGGGTTAGTAATTTAATTTTGGGTATAAAAGTATTGATTAGAATGTAAATGAACACCAACGATAAAGTAGATAGTGGAATTAAATTTACCTTTTTTAATAGACTAGAATTATAAAATTTGAAGTTAAGGTGAAGAAGAGTTATAAATTGGGTCCAGAGATAATATGACCAGTAGTGATTGTTAAAGGGTTAAATTTCCCATATATTGAGTTGCCTATAGGGCTGCGCCGGCAAAAGCCCTGGGCAGCCAGGCCAGTTTCTGGCTCTGGGCCAAAACTGTCAAATATTTATTTAATTTTTGTTAAATATTTTATCAATTCGTTTTGGCTTTAGCGGCTTGAAGACGGCTAGCCGGGGCTGAGCTAAAGCATCCCTAGTTGCCTACTAATTGCTTGGTTCAACTTGATCTTTGAGAAAACCACCTAAGAAAAACATTTTGACATTATAAGCATTGTTGGTTTAGTGGTATAATGGCCGCCTGCCACGCGGCCGACCCGGGTTCGATTCCCGGACAATGCAATTAGTGGAAAACGAAAGAGACATAATTGATTTAATAGATGGCTTTTTTGCAGTTAATAATCAAAAAAATATTTTATAGCTTTTTTAAAGTGGCTGAATTATAAATAACAGTTTTTTAGATGATGGCAAGTATGGTTATGGAGGTTGATGCAATTTTGTGTTTAAAAGGTCACATGAAATGCCTTTCTGGATGTTTGGGTTGAATCATAAAGTAGCTCATACATATTTGTTATGTAGTTATTATTAGAGTTTATGCTATGGTTTTGTTTAATTGTATATAAAAAACAATGTCCCAAAATTTTAACTGGCCACCTGAATTTTAGAGGAAAAAGTGAAAATTAAATAATGAATTTTTAATAAAAAAAGCATGAGCAGATGCACTTCAGGTTTTACTTAAGCATAATATATAAAATGTAAAAATAAATAAAAGTGAAGAAATAATAAAAAGATTTCAAACATAAGAATATTTATTATAAAATAATAATAGCCTTCAAACCTGGATATACTGTGTCCTCTGTACTTTGTAGGCCAACCTTTGGCTTCAATCATAACAGTAAGTCTTATGGGCATAAAATGGATTAGGTGCTTTATATTTTACTGACAAAAGTTTACCATGATTTTGCTACTTCAAATTTATGACACATATTGGATTATTTGGAGGCATTTGGAAAATTAGATTTGAAAAAATCCTAAAGATGTTCAATAAGATATAAATCTGGGCTTTGGGAGGCTAATACAAAAACCTGGTTATCATCCAATTATTTTTAAGGCTTTCTTTAATTTATAGATGATAGTGTTATCTTGCAAAAAAGATATAATTGGCCAATTATTTAAGATCCTTCATAAATGAATAGATTTCAGCCAATAATGATTCTGTAAATATCAGTATCCACCTTCCCACAGATTAACTGTATTACAAATTTGTACTAACTGTGAAACAG